>VDFB02085280.1:0-37896 GCA_007258455.2 Sequoia sempervirens
TGGACTAGGATTAGATGGGGGAATGGGATTGGATGTAGGACTAGGAGTAGATGGAGGATTGGGACATGGTGGAGTGGAAGACGTGGATGGTGGATTGGGACAAGAGGATGCAAGTGGTGGATTAGGATAAGAAGATGTGGGTGGTGGATTGTAGTAGAGGTATTGGGATAATTGATTAGGATGGAAAGATTGGGATGTATAATTAGGATAGGTTGATGTAGATGGTGTATTAGGATAGGAAGATGTGGATGTTGGATTAGGATAGGTTGATGGGGATATAGGATTAAGATAAGAAGGTGTGGATGTAGGATTAAGATGGGAAAATTGGTGAGGATTAGGATAGGGGGACATGGATGGGGGATTGTAATAGGAGGATTGGGGTGGTAGATTAGGATGAGAAGATTGGGACGGTATATTGGGATAAGAGGATGTGGGTGTTGGATAAGAGAAAGATGTAGATGAATAATATGATGAATATATAGATGGGGAAGATAATGGATATCCCTCATAAAAGGTAGCATAAGGATTACTAATAGGTGTGGGTGAAGATGGGATGGGATAGCTTAGAGGGGTGATTGGGTTTTGGACAGCGGTTGGGAAAAGCTTACTAGAAATGATAGCATCAAGGGGATATATGTCATATAATTCTTGATCAACAAGGCTCTCGTTATCATTGTCAACGTAATTAGGATTCCCCTTGACTACTATTTTTGGTTGCATTGGTGAAGGATAAGGATTCATGATGTTAGATTAGATGTATAGGGATTGAAAATATGGGAACGAATGATTAGAAGGAAAGAAAAGGTGATGAAAGGATAAATAGGATGGATTAGAAGAAGATGGAGGAATGCATCTTAAGATTTGTTTCAATATCATAAGATCTTGGATGTAGATGAACTAAAACTCATATTGGGATTTAGGTTAAGCTCAAATTGGGATTGGATTAAAGCTCAGATTAGGATTGGATTGAAGCTCAGATTAGGATGATTGGAGGATGTGATGGGATTTATTTTAAACCAAGTTCAGGGGTTTAACTAGATGACGTAAGGTGCTGACAATTAGATTTTTCCAAATTTGGCAGTTTTCAAAAATTATCAAATTTTGCCATTTTAGGAAATTTCACAGGCATACCTTTGAGAGTCCAGTTTTTTCCCAAAAACTTCCTAAAACTAAGGTAGGATGAATTTCCAACTAACATCCTAGATCTGAGACATGCATTCTGAGCTATTAACGAAAATGATTTTCAAAAACAAAAAAAAACACTAAATTGCAATTTTGAGGGTCAAGATGAAAGTTTCAAGCCCCAAAAATGTGTTGAAATGGGGGCCAACCATTGAGGGTCGGTTGGGAATCCACATGCGACCTCATACTGCAACCACCCATAAAATTTCAGCCCAAATGGACACCCGTGTCAAAAGTTATGGCCTCCAGAAGTTTTTGTATCAAAATCGAAACCCCTAAAACGAAGTTCAGGTGATTGGGATGGATGATTTGATGATGGATACAGACTCTAATGATGTTCTAAGAAGCACCTATATGATTTGGTCAAAGAAATGATGACTTTCAGAAAGTGTTGATGAACGAAAACAACGATGACAAGAAGACGGATGAAGGTCTGCTTTTGGGAAAATTCACTTATCTGGGTGGGAAATTCGCTAATCTAGGTGGCAAGGTCACCCAACTAGGGTGCAAGGTCACCCAACTCGGAGGAAAGGTTTCCCAACTGGGATGTAAGGTCGCCCAACTTGGGGGCAAGGTCTCCCAACTAGGATGCAAGGTTGCCCAACTTGGGGGCAAGGTCGCCCAACGAGGATGCAAGGTCACCCAACTTGGGGGAAAGGTCACCCAACTAGGATGCAAGGTCACCCAACTTGGGGGGAAAGGTCGCCCAACTAGGTGACAATCTCGCCTAAACAACTTTCAAAATTGACTAACTCTAAAAATGGTCAAACGACATCAACGAACAAGTAAATGGACCAGCCAAATGGACAAACGGATTAACCAAACGGGGAAACAGACTCACCTAACGAGGAAGCCCCTTTACCGAATGGGGAAATAGACTCTTTGAATGGAGAAATGGCCTAACCAAATGGGGAAACTGACTCTTGAAATGAGGAAATGGACTATCGGAATGGGAAAATGAACTATTGGAACGAGGAAACAAACAAACAAAATAATTGAATGGAAGGCAGGATTGGTTGTTTAGGGTGCAAGGTCATCCAACTTGGGGGCAAGGTCGCCCCTGTTGATGAAACAGGTGACTGTGATGGGTTGTTTTGACTAACAAAGTGACTCAAATAGAAAGAAGAATTTCCCCTCTAGGTGGAAGGGTTGCCCAACTCAGTGGTAGAATCGCCCTTGTTGGGGGAAAGGTCACCTATTTAGTGAAGGATGGGCAGTTTTGACAGGAACAGACTATGAAATGACTCAAACAAAAGGCAGGTTCGCCCTTGTGGACAACAGGGTCACCCCTATTAGACGAAGAATCACCCCTGTTAGCAGACCTGGACTTAACTTGGATAAAAATAGCTATGGAAAATGATAGAAAACACAGCAAGAAAAAGGAAAAGGTTGACTCAACTAATAAGACTTGCACTGGTTTCACACAAAGAAGACAGTTCAAATAGCACAATCCTAAGATTAGTAAGATGGGTATGGCCAACACGATCCTCTAACTAGGCTAAACAAGGCAAACTAGGGAGTCTTTGATATACTCATGAGACATGAGGCACAACCATGAACACCAGCCCATCATAGGAGTGAGTGGGAAGCCCTAACAAGGTACTGCGAACTTGGGCCAACTCTTCATGTCTTATCTAGGTATCACCCTAGCTTTGATACTTTTCCAGACACGACGTGACTGGATTGGGGTACAACTTTGGCTCTCCCCCCTTTATATACCCCGCCGATACACATGGTTGGGATTGTCCCTTGGGGTGATGAAATCCCCAAGTAGGTCCCACTAAAAAGAAGACACTAAATTTTTTTGGCTAGTCTCCAGGCTCACACGAAGTGGAAGGAGAAAACTTGAATGATCTAGTGCCTCCTAGGTAACACAAAGGACTAAGTGAGCTATGATTTCTCTTCACCTAGGATCGCCAAATGGCGCAAGGGGATTGGATACGTCAATAGCCCACTTTCAAGCACAACAAACAAATGTTTTGACTCCCCCTAATTAGATCTATGTGCCTAACTAGTATGAAAACGACAGACAAACAAGCTAACTAAGGGTCTTGGCCCGCTTGCCCCAACATGATTTCTAAACCTAAAAAGTGCAAAACAACATAAATACAAAGGGGAAACACACACAACACCACCTCAAGATAAGCCTAGTTGAACTTGAACAAAGAAAGAGAAAATAATGATTATACCTTTGTTCAAGTTGATCTTCTTGGTTGGCCCTTTGATGTAGATTAGATGTGTGCTCCTTGATGGCAAATGAACTAAAATGATATGTGAAATGATGTAAATTAGATGTAGAGTGCAACAATGGATGTGGGTATTTGGAATAAGTGTGTGAGATGAATGCAATGAAAGCTTGATGAATGCAACAATGGTGGCTAAGAATGCAAATGCTTGAGAGTTGAATATTTGAATGTGATATGAGTGAATGTGTTATGAGAAAAATGAGACCAAATCCTCTATTTTTGGGGAAAGATCTCTAGATATTTGAATGGCTAGAATTTAGCCAACATGGGAAAGATGGAGGGATGTGGTGAGTTGAGGATTCACAAGCCCTCACATCTTGCCATGTGGACAAGGGAGGTGGAAAAAGGACATGTGAGGTGGAGAGAGGACATGTGAGGTGGAGGTACTTGCAAGTACCTTGGGATTAGGGGAAGATTTCCTCAAAAAGGAAGTTCTTGTCCCCATGTGGAAGGATGGTGACAAGTGAAGAATTTTAGAATTCCTCACTAATCATTATGGGGAAGAGAGAAGTGGTTGGGGAAATAAATGTGAATTTTAAAATCACATGATTGGAAGTACCTTGAGGATAAGACAAGGTCCTCATAAAGGAAGTCCTTGTCCCATGTGAGTGATGTGACTTATGAGAAGATTTAGAATTTCCCAACAACCTTCATGGGGAAGAGGGTATCATTGAATGAATAAATGTAAATTTTTAATTCACATGGGGAAGAGATCAAGGTCAAATAAAGAAATTACTTATGAAAGGTTGACTTGGAGGACATACCAAAGATGACAAGAAGATTAGATTAAGGTTGTGCAAATAGGTGATTAAGAAGACTAATTAAGGATTAGAGACAAGTGGCCAAATATGGAGGATGTGAAACTAATCCTAAGGGTGTGCACATCCTAATCATGGATTAATTAAAATAATCCATATTAGAAAAAGATTATGGAGGATGTGACAAGGGGAGAGAAAAAGGGAGAATTTAAAATTTATTTAAATTCAAAAAGCTAAATGACTAAATTAAATAAATTGATGTATTTATTTAATTTAGAGAAGAAAGGGTGAAAGGTAAAGTATTTAATTATTAAATTAAATACTTTAGAAACCTTAGGAAAAAGGTGAAATATTAATTAAATAAATGATTTTATTAATATCAATGAAATAGATGAATAAAGGAGATGAATTTGACCATGTGAGAGTGGTCAAATTTGGATTTCTACAGCCCCAATAAATGATAGCCAACACAAACATTTCATGGATTCTCAATGAGGATTTGCCTCATCCAAGATCCAAACTTTGAGTTTAACCTGATTGATGAAGGGAAATCCTTCAAAGTATTTAGCAATACACAAACCCTAATCAGTTTATGTGGGTTTATAAAGAAATCCATGTCATGACAAACAAAAATCCCTAGATGATTAGCAATGGTCTCTACTATACCCAATTCCCTATATTCTAAAGAAAGTGTAGGTAATTGAACCCAAAAAAGAACAAATTTAATTACTGCATAAGAGTGACAAAAAAAAATCCCTAGATGATTAGCAATGGTCTCTACTATACCCAATTCCCTATATTCTAACGAAAGTGTAGGTAATTGAACCCAGAAAAGAACAAATTTAATTACTGCATAAGAGGGGTCAAGAATTGGGGTCCAAGCCTGAGTGTATAGCCCAAAACCCTCAAAAAACTATGATTTGACCTTTAAAATCAAATCTCTTTGCATCTTTGTGGAAAAGAAAATAATGAAAAATTTGTTACCTTGATCTATGTAAAAGAGCTAATTTTCCCCATCCTATTCAGAATAAAGCAAATCTTTTGAAACTTCAACAGAGGGTAAGAATTTCCAAAACTTACAGATTAAAGTGTGATCCCTAAGATCCTATATTTGTGCATTCAAAACATCTTCAGATAAGAAAAGTTGCATAGGATCCATGCTCATAAATTCTGACAAAGGTTCTTTGAAAGACACTTTCACAAATTCTTTACGAACCCACTTTTTTCCCCCTTTTCTTTGCACATTTTTCTTGAGAGAAAAATCATTTGGACAATGAACAAGAACAAACGATGGCACTTGGTTGACCTTACTCCTTTGAGCATTCTTCAACTGCAAGTGAAGAACCAAGTAGCAATCAACATTCTTTCGAGCTATATTATTCGAGTACGATGCAGGTGTGTCTGACTCAGAGCTAACATATCTAGATTGAACCCTAGAACTATCTCATTCTTTAGTGAAATGATGTCAATTCTCCAGCTTTGGATTGAAGGGAGCTCCAATTTTGATTAGAACATTATTTGGAAAAGTCGTTGGAGTATTCCGACCAAAGACCACATCAGCACACAAATGAGAGGAGCTTAAAGAATCTTCAATGGCTTCTGAATCTGAGGCACAAATGTCAAAAGGAAGTTGTTTTCCCTATTTAGTGATTTACTAGTTTGAGAAAATGGCTGAAGATTCCTATTAGAATGCTTGCAATCTTGTTGATCAAGTATCCAACTCCCATTGTGAAAAGCACTACCAAGAATGCACTTTAAACCCTTAATTGTCCTAGGAAATCCCTTTTTCGTCAATGAAAATGATTTTGCATAAGATCCAAAGGCTAATTTATTGGAATTTTCACCATTATAGTTGGAAAGAAAACTCCTTTGAACCCGATCTGCACCATGAAAACCCAAGGCATGCACAAAACAACCATAAAATTTTGAAAAATTGCCATTAGCAGAAAAAGGTCTCTGATTTTTGCAGTCCTCCATCACTCTTCTCCTCATAATATGAACTGATACTTTTGATAATTTCAATGATGATTTTTATAATTACAATGATTCATTTGAAACTCACATTGATGTAGTTAGTTTAGTTATTTTGATTTCTAGCCTTAACATTTGCTTGAGATTTTTTTGGAACTAAAAAACCCATGTAGTTTGGTAATCACTGGGAGAAGCCCTGTAAAATAGGACTATGATGAATCTAATGCAAGAAAAAATTTAATTTCTTTAATTTCTAGAATATTTCACACTTTTTTTGTGCCCTAATTAATGAATCTTATGTTGTATTTGGCATCGTTGGGAGAAGACTAGTAAAAAAAGACTATGATGAATCTAATGTAGGAAAATTTTTAATTGTTTTAATTTCTAGAATAGTTCACACTTTTTTGGGGCCCTAATTAATGAATTTTATGTTGTGTTTGGTGAAATTTTAGTATGTATTCTCTCTCCTTGTGCTTCATGTGTTTCTAGAGATCAAAATCACTCTTACTTTATATATATCTATTGCACACAAGGATTACTAGTAAATTATGCTCTTCCCTTATGCTTAGTGTGAACCTGGGAATAAAAAATGCTAGTATCTTATTTTATTTTATACTAGGAGGACTACTTTGGGATTTCATCATCCCAAGGGAAACCTTAAAAATTATTATTGGTGAGGTATATAAAGGGGGGAGAATGGAAGTTTTACCTCTAGGTGCGGCCAATATTATTTAAGCCAATTCAAAAGACCCTCACCTTGTCAAGACTTTTTGGTGAGGAGAAGAGGGGAGACACCCTCATCTTAGGTACTATCAAATGAGCTCACAATTCTCGGAGCCACTACAAACCTTAATTTTAAATACCTAAGATGAACGATTGCTAATCTAGTTGTAGTGCAAGGTATAGTATCATGTTTGAAGTTACTCAACATGTACCATCTTGAGGAGAGATAAAATTTCTTTGGAGGTCTCAAAAACTTCAAGAGGAGGAAGGTGAGATCTTGTATCACTAGAGGCATAGTTATTCCCTCTTGAGAGTGGATCATGCATGCACAATCATATGATATTTGGTTGCTTGGGTCCGCACTAGTCAACACACCCTTTTTACTAGCTAGGTTGTACTTCTTGGTGTGTTTTTATTGTGAAGACTAGTTAATACCAAACATATCACTACCTTAGAGTCAGTTTATATCTTGTATGTTGGTTAAGTCTTTCCATACACTTGTCAAAAAATAGTCCAAACTTGCAAAATTATTCCAACAAACTTGTCAAAATTAGTCCAACAACTTGTCAAAATCAACCCAAGAACTTTCAAAAAATAAGTCAAAAACTTGAAAATTTTACTTATACTCACACAAAATTATGCTTCTAAGTCCAAACTATGCTTTTGAGCATTAAATCATACATATGATACTTATTGTTGCACTCCTTAAGCCTAACATTTTTTGTGCATATCTCAGATAGAGTTACACATTTTATTGCTTTTGTGACACATTTGATAGCTATAGTTGCACTTTTGACTATCATGTTGTGCATTTGACTATTCTATGATGCAGTTGATTATAATAAGTCACATTCAACCGTAATTTGGTGTATCTAATTTGTATAATTGTTCATATGAGATTACTTTATGACATTTGATCTGAGAACTAATTGACATATTTTGATAATGTATAACGATTTTATGACATAGTGGTACATTTGATTATACTATGTCACATTTGACATGTATATTGATTCATTTGATAAGTAATTTGGTGCATTTGATTGATCAGTATCTTGGCACATTTGATAAATATTGTGGTGTATCTAATCAATATCAATCTTATTTGTCTTTTGAGCTTCCAAACCATTGATCAAAATTTTAGGATTTCACCCAAGAAGACTTAGAATAGGCCTAAGGCATCCAATTGAGTCCATCATCAAAATATTAGGTCAAAACCCATAAATTATACCACTCATTACTACCCCAACTTAGCAAGATCATAACTCCTAGATTGATGGTAAAAATTATGACTTCTTTACATCGTTGGAAAGATCTCCAAGAGCTCCATTTTAAATTCCATGAAAGTTATTCCTTTGGCTTCGGCAACAATTTCAAGGGATTGCTAACAGTCTTGACCTCAAATTCCACTCTAAAGGCCTCCAAAAATATGATATACTAAAACATAGAAAATACCAAAAAAAAATCACTTTTCATTTTTTTCATCTTTGCTTGTGCCAACGCCACCCAAATGCTTCAAAATTACTACCATACCATTAATCATCCATTTTTAATCTCACACATCATTCACCAAGGTCTTGATACTTTTTCTCTACATAGAAATCTCATGGAATCCAATTAAAGTGAGTCAAACATTACCACAACCATGGGTGATACTCAACATGCATTTGGCATACCTTCACATGTGTTCACCTCAAATTATTACCAAAACCCACTACAATCCCCATCATGAGTTATTCCTACTTTGGAGAACACACATATCCCATATGTTTCTCAATCTTTCACATCCAATATACCCATAAGAACTTACATACCAAGTCATCCACAATCTTCCACATTCAACATTCCTACAAATACATACATCTGAAATCATTCACAATCTCCCTCATCTAAGATTTCACAACATCAATCATGTTAGCTCTCAAAAACACAGGCTGGATGCCTCAAGAGATTACCAATCTCTTGATACACTTTAGGGTAATAGACAAGGTCAAGAGAACTCAACCTTCTACTCTTTAGGTGTTGCTAAACCTTGGGCAGGTGTACCTCTCTGAATTAAGCAGACTTATGATTATACTTCTTATAGCAATTTGTTCACAATGGAAAATGGAGGTGAACAAATGAATTCAAACTTGATAGCAATCTTCTTAATCTAAATCTTAAAATGTTTAATTAACAGATATATAGAAATTGAATGAAATCAAATGATGAAATTGTAGAGACCAGTGCCTTGTTGGGTATGCGGAGTCAAATGAGATCAAGATGAGCAACACTTTCTGGAGAAGTTTCAAATTGCAGGCATATGATCTATTCATAACTTGTATAAACAATGCAGGATTATGACTACTAAGCTCTACTTTAATAATCCAGATGAATATTCCTGATTACTGTGACCAACGAAAAGGATTTGATCTCTACTTGAGAGAACCAGTCAATTAATCACACAGATACAACAAATGTGCACTGATAAACTGAAAATAAGCTTGTTACTTCAATTTAAACAACCAGAAAGAATCAACTTGGAGACAACTTAGCAATGCTTTTCAATAAACTCAACATACAATTGACACCAGAAATAACCTGCCACATCAGCTGATTTTCATTGAATTCGCCATTTTAAAAAATGCACATAGTCTCTGATAAGAGAAAGCTATTCTAATGTAGCCATTCCTAGTCTACTATCTGTGATCTAAAAATCTCCTCGTCAATTACAATCGGGGTGCATATATATACACCAACAATCAGGAAACAAATCACTTCAAATTCATGTCGGCCCACCGTGAAGATCGGGAAAAAATCATGTCGGCCCTCAACAATATTTAGAAATTCTCATATGTCATCCCACAGTGTTTGAATCCTTATTAATCACCAATGGAATAGTCGCTAAGACAATGCAACAGTATGCCGAAGGCAATTATAACGTTGATCGTTGTCATCCAGTGTTCCTCTGTTCTGTGTTATTTTCTTTCACCGTGACCATCTGTTCGCTACGCCGAAGTCAGGAAGTATCCATTTGTCCTCTTTATGTTCTGCCATAGCTCCGTCATATCGGGGAGATGTCATACAGATCATTCCATGTTTCACTGAGAATCTTCATTCGCCTTGAGTCGCTGTGACTTAAGAAATTTCATGCCGAAATGCACATTTCTTTTGATTCATTATCATCGTGACACATCGCACTCAGGGAGACCTTATAGAGATTGAACTTTTTTTCACCGAAATTCTCCATTCATATCAAGTCGCTGTGACAAATTTGTATTCTTTCCGATAAGCATATTTCATTTGATCCGCTTCACTGTGACTTTCAAAGTCGGGGAGAGGTTATAGAGATTACCGAGTTATAGCGAAAGTCCATACGAAACATAACAGTCACTATGACATATGTCCCTTCTCACCGACAAGCCTATCTGCCCCATGTATGTCGCTATAACATCCAACCCTCGGCGAGAGGTCACGTAGAGTATATTGTTATACCGAAAGCCTCGAGCTTATACCTATTCGCCAAGACAACACAAAACTCTCACTGAAAGCCATTATAAAGAAACTCCTTCAAGCTCCGTCGGCGAGACATACACATCGCTATGACCCTTCACCGAAGACCCATGTCTGGCCAAAGCGAAGCCCACATATGATGTCGGCGAGACCCGCAAGACTCGCTATGACATTACCTCAGAGATGATTTTCTTTGCCGATATGCCCATTCTTTTATCGATCGGTAAGACAAGAAGTACTCGCTGAGACCTTAGCCCAAAGATAACCTTCTCACTGAAATTATTTTCCTCCATCGCCGAGACAATGACAAAGTCCTGCCGAATGCCACTTGCAAGAAAATTTTGATCGCTATGACATCAAATGAGTCTTGCCGAAAGGAAACACAGACTCATGTTAGCAGAAAATGCACAATGGGTCGGGGAGACAATGGTATTCTCATGCCGAAACAAACCATGATGTAAAAAATGCGTGACTCAATGGATTCAATGGGGCAATAAGGCAAAATATGAGTGTAATATGCACACGGTAGGACCAAATCTGGAAGTTTATGAGTAAAACCAACATGTGAAAACATCAAATTTTTACAGTTCTAACAAATCATATATCCCTTCAAATTACATCTCACAACAAAAAATCATCTATCCCACAATATCACAATCATTCATTCAATACATCCAATGTTCCACAACAAAAATCATCTATCCTCCAATGTCATAATCATTCATTCAATACATCAAATGTTCCACAAAAAACATCATCTATCCTTCAATATCATAATAATTCATTCAATTTACATCCAATATTCCACAAAACCAATCATCAATCCCTTCACATTTCATTATTCAACCTCAAACCGAAATTTCCATCAACACACCTACTAAAGAATTGGCATCATAAATCCAAAGATTGCATAAGAAGATAACCGACATGCAACTTGGAGATACAAAGAAGAATTATGCGCTTAAGGATATATTTCCTTACCCATTGATCAATCAATACCCATGATACCTTTCCCACACAACTTTAAAACACCTAAATTTGACAAGTACAAGGGAAGAGGTGATTCACGAGAGCATATAAATGAATTATACATAGCATTCCTAGAGGTAGTTGATAATGACACATATTTGATGTGAATTTTTCCCTGAAGTGTAGGACCACAAGTAATATAATGGTTCTCTCAATTACAATGTGGTATCAATACCTTTCATGAACTAGCAAAAAAAATCAGCAGTCATTTCTCCTATAACATTCAACATGAAATATCTATAGTTTAGTTATATAATGTACCAGACAAAATAATGGAGAATCATTTTCTATCTTCCTACAATGATGGTAGAATGTGGAGAGAAAATGCTCATACCCTCTACCTATTTAAAATTACTTGTGGGCATATATATTCAAAATCTAAACTAGTAGATGAGATTTCGTTTATGAGTTCAATGTGTTTACACATTTGATGAATTTATAGAGAAAGGGATAACCATTGAAAAGGCTCTCATTGCTAAGGGTCTTGAGAAAATAAATAATAAAAATAAGGGAAATATTACTAAATCTAATGATAAACCTCAATTATGGGCTAAAAACACACAACTACCATCAAATAAACAATCGTCATTAAACATCCAACAAAACACTAAAGGTTGCATCATTCCTCGAGGACCACCAAGGAAAATCCATATTCTACAAAAAATACATTCCTCTATGCGATACCATTGAATTAACGTTACAAAAATTGTTCCAGTCCAATCTCATCACATTACTTTAAATTAGACACAATACATTTATACTCATAGTCCAAAGATGACAAATATTGTGAATATCATAGGGCCAAAGGACTTAAGACCCTCGATTAATGCATAAAATTGAAAAATATCATTCAAGATTTTATTGACCAAGGCATTGTCACCATTGAAGATCATCCCAATATTCCATCCAAAAATAATCCATCTATGTCTAGCAATGGCTCGTCCCAAAATAATTTCATTGATAATAGTCATGGCCATAACATATCTACCTCATTTGATTCTATAATAGATCATCTTGAAGAACCTTTCCCACAAGGATTCATTCCATCTCTTCTTCCAATCCTTCATCCCTTAAACCTTTAGAACATCAATCCACACCATCCTCATCAAATAGCTTATCCAATAATGACATCTTTTAGGATTTTCTCCAAGGGCTATCCATGATAGATAAATATGAACTCCAAGTTAATCCAAAATTTGATACAAGTCCAATCTATGATCAAGAAATCCTAGGAAAAATACTATCATTCCCTCTATCACCTATCATGCCTACTCCAAATATTCCTATTCAAAATCTATTACCACCATACCAACATATTGAGGCTATCAAAGAGTCCCTTATTCATTCCCCATTATTAGAATCATATCTATGTCAATAACATAATCCAAATCATAAGAAGAAAGCTCTGAAATGAATCAAGATCAAGTTACCCAAACCCTCCAATCTCATCTTATCATTGCTCAAGATCCCATCTCTCTAGAATTCCATAATGATCCCATCATCCCTTTCTATTCCATCCATGATCCTAAAACTAAATTTTACCCCATCCATATTCTAGTAACTTCCATTTTCATAGATAAGACACTTGATTCCCTTGGGCACATATATGATTTCGCCCTAATTCATCCAAAAAAAAAAGTGTTTCTCTCTAGACATATTTAAAAATTGATGAAGCTATAGCTAAGTTCATGGGACCCCATGATTATATTCTATAAAATGACCATGAAGAGGGTTTTCTTATTGAATTTTAGGCAACAACATATTTTTAAGAGCAATCTGAGTCTCTTACTCTTAAAACTCATGTCAAAGATATTGATAAAAAGATACTATATACTTGAACAACCTCTTGCAGAATGATAAAGCAAAAATCATGAAGATAAAGAAAGCATTAGTATTCTATCAACTTAGATCACTCACATTTTTCAAATAAATATTTCTTACTGAAGAGAAGATAACACCATTGATGATTCTGAACAACACAAAGAAGAGTTAGCATCTTGTTTCCAACACAACACATATCCTATTCTAAACTAAATTTTTCAATTGATGCAATATCAAGGAAAAGGATGAGGCCTACATGAACAAGGTATTATGGATCCAATACAATTTTTTGATAATCCTAAATATCAAGGTCTTGGTTATTCCTTGATCAATAAATATAATGATGTTAGTGGTACCTCTAGGATACCAAGGGAAACTTTATCTAATGTAAACATCAGAATAGGGGCCATGAATAGTCCTTATAATAAGGTTGTTTCTAGCACTCCACCCATTAACATCATAAACCATAATTCCTAAATCCTTTGATCCATTAATTGGGACCAACAAAAGAAAAATTCTTACAAAGAAAAAGATCGAAGTCATTTTTTTTGCAAAATTTAAAGTGGACACATAAAGTAAAAATAGACCCCAAAGAAAATTGGAGCAAGCAAAGCTTCTAGTCGAAATACAAATCCCATAGTAAATGAAATTATTGAGCCACATAAAAAAATTCCTTCAATCTATCACATGTGCCTACCTCCTTCAAATCAATCTTCAATACCAACATATAATATGTATAAAATCATTGGTCCCAAACACACTCAGAATCTCACATCCACACTCCATCTTCCACCATCCCAAGTTTGAAAAATATTTTTTTCTAAATCCAAACTACAAAATAATTCATCCACATCTCACATCCCCCATCAAAATCCAATATCCCACCTAAAACAAAAATATCAATTCCCACATTCATTGTGTCCTAGCAGCAACACATTATCACAAGGACTCTAATGGTAGTAGTATATCACAACGTGCATATTTAGCAAAAGAAAAACCTAGTATCAACAAGGATCACAATAAAATCCATGGTCTATATACAAGTTCCCTTATATTGGCAACGAAACTCCTCAAGGAAGCACATTATTGGCACATTATGATAACAACATCTACATCAATACTGCCAGGTAGTCTCACATATTTGATGATCATTAAAAAAATAAAAAATGAAAAAAAGAAAAGATAAAAATCATCCTATGGTGAAAACCACTTCAGTGGAACCTTGGGAAAGTACCATGGTGAAAACCTATTTACAAGCACCATGAGTAGAAAAAAAAATTAAAGATAAAAAATCATCCTCTAGTGAAAACCATTCTTATGGGGCTTTGGGAAAGTACGTTGGTGAAAACCCATTTGTGGGTCTCATGTGAAAAATTGATTATCTATGTGTATCATTCTAGTTGGGAGCATCTTATCTCTAACATATTTCTATTTTATCCTAACACCACTATCCACCTAATCCATTCCATTTTCATCCATATTTCCTATCCACCTTGATCTTGACAAAGACTAGGGGCATATAATTCAAAATATTCTTTTGGAAAAATCTTGACATAGTCATTTCCTTTGACCATATACTATTCCATGGTATACCATCACTTACATAGCACTATTTAAACAATTAGGTTGGGTGATTCAACATGCTATCTCATTATGAGATAGTCTTTGGAAGTAAATCCCTTATCCTAGATCTATTTGCATAATTCTTGTCCTCCCCATCCTTCACATATGCATTTCCATCACACTAGTACATTTGTCCACTCATAATGTTCCATATATTGTTGGACACTAGGGGAAAGTGATTACATATTGCTTAGGAATAAATCTTGATATATGCCTTCTAGATCATTTAATGATTTGGACACCTTCCAAAAAAACACATATTCCAAAAATCCAAAAAAAACAAATATCCTAGAAAAACAAAAAAAAAAATCTTTTGAGCATCTTCACCATCCCATGAATAATTTTTTTCCATCAAACTATCCTCCATCACTCGTAATCGAAAAAATCCACATCAATCTCATATCACTTACACTCCAACATGATATAAAACCATCTAACCAAATTTTTTCCTAGCCATGCTACAAATATTGATCCATTCTATCCAAGAAATCACCATCAAGATGTATCCTCCATAATCATCATGTTCTTATCTTTAATAGCACAATCCTTGTGTTGTTTTTATCATCAACATTATCACTATCATCAATCAATTGATCAAATCAAACTTTAGCTTGGCTAGTGACAAGATCTCAAGAGATCTTTGATATCCCTACACATTCATATCCCTTCACCATTCATCACCATCATTATCATCACCCTAATCATTTTACCACTATCATTTCCATCAATAAACCAACAAACATCCATCTCAATATCCACAAAAATACACAACACCAACCATTCCATCTATAATAAATCATTGCCACCCTAGACTTGACACAAGAAAAATCAAACTATGCATCACAAAGAAACATCGAGCTTTCATAAAAATCTCAAGTTAAGACCATGTTGTACCCCAAATTAAAAAATTTGCTACACTTAGGAATTTTGAAAGAGTTGGTAAAAGTCTTGTCAAAAAATGTCAAAAAGGTTGAAAAATGGGATTTTCATCTCATGCATGAGGGTCAAAACTAAAATTTTTCAAAATCTGAGGATCTAGGTCTACTCAAAGCGAAGCTTTCCACAAAACCCATATCTCATTTTTTCAGCCCTAATTTTTAGGAAAGTTTCTAAAAATAGACTTTTTTGAGTTTTCCTGGGTTTCTTCTCAAATGGAAACTGATAAAATTTTCTAAAAATAGAATGTTTGACTCCAAGGGTTCAAACTGATTTTGATTGGCTCAAAATACTTCCTCATCAAGTTGGTTTGGTCAGAATTGTCAAAAGATCAGTTTTTCTCTAATGGGTATATTTTGCTTTTTCATAAGCTAAAATGGGAGCTTTGAGGTCATTAATGGAGGTTGCTAAACTACCAGGTGTCAAATTAAAAGTCTAAGGCATTGCACAGATCAAGAAACGGTAAAAGATGCTCAAGGAATGAAGAACAAAGGAAGGAGGTTGAAGAATCTTGAAAGCTGATAAAATTTGACTAAGTCTGGAGATGCTAGGCGCCCTTGCTCAGTCAAGGCACCTATCCATTCATTCCTTAGAATATTTTTCAACCTCGGCTACCGAGCATGAAGCGGAGAACGTGAGGAATGAGGGAGAAAGTTGAAAATTACAAATAAAAAAACTAACACTAGAGAGTAAAGGCGCCCCTGGTAACTAGAGGCGCCCATCTTTTCAAGGTACCAAATGATGGAGTTAGGGTTCGTACCACCAAGATGATTTGTTCAAAAACCTTTTGGGTCTGCAGTGAATCCAACAATAGGTCCATCAGATCAATCTATCAACCAAAATCTCAGATTGAACAAAGGAGTTTCATCAAGGAGCAAACTAGAAATTATGGAAATTATCAAGGAAAAATCTATCTCTGGGAACTTTGGGTGCCCCAGCTAGCCAAGGGCACTCAGGATTTTGGAGGACCTAATTATAATATTAAGGTTTGTAAATATGATCATTGTCTTTGGAATTCTTTCAACTATGCAGTGGATGTCTCAGCTCAATCATCAGATTCGTCTGTCACCAACAGTTGCAAATGAAACGAAGGACAAAACATGGAAGATCAAGTTTGAAGATTGAAAATTAGGTAAAAATGGTTAATTCTTGTGATCATGGGCACCCTAGGTAGCTAGGGGTGCCCAAGCTTTTGGGAATTAAGAAGTCAAAATTAGGGTTTTTCACCTCCATAACATTTCCTTCAAAATTGTTCAAGCTTTTCACTGGATTCATTGGTCAACTCATTAGATTTGTCAAGCACCAGATATCATAGGTTGGATGGAGGGGTAAAATGGTGCAAAACATAAAATTCAAAGTTGAAAGATGAAAATCATTTAAAATATTCTAACTCTAGGGTGACTGATCCCCTAAAACTGCTTTTCTAGGCAAGTCACTTCCAAAAGACCCCCCTCAAAATTCTTCGAGCTATCCAACGAATCTGACAGCTAATTCATCAACCCATTCAATCATCCAGAAATGAGAATTTTTTTGAAGATCAGAGAATATTAACAAATTGAAGAATATCAAAATTTGACTAACTATACTAAGGATGGGTGCCCTAGGTAGCTAGGGGCGCCCAATATTTTGAGGCCTCAAATTCAATTTTTCAAGGTTGCAGTCTCTAGGACAATCTTTCCATATTCAATCAGGCTTCGCAACGAGATCATCCACTAGTTCATAAGATTCACTGAGCACCTGGGATTGAGGATCAAACTGAGGTCAAAAGAAAGCAAATGTTGGAGTATTGGAAACACTGAGAGGGGAGGGGTGAATCAATGTTTCAATAATCAATTTCAACTTTATGATTCTTCAAAACACTTTAACTCTTTGAAAACAATAAATGTTTAGTTTCAATAAAATAATCATATGTGATAACCAACCTTTAGATTCTTAAACAATATGTAAACTCAAATTCTACAATGTAAATAAAGGAAACAACAAGACCAAAATGCATCCACAAAAGAATCATAACATAGTGTTTTTCATGAGTGGAAAACTCTCATAGGGATGAAAAACCACTTGGTAAAATGCCTCACTGGCTTAATCAAAATGCCTCATTGGAAACATAAGCCTCACTGGCTACAAAATGCCTCACTAGCAACATAAGCCTCACTAGCTACAAAATGCCTCACTGGAAACATAAGCTTCACTGGCTACAAAATGCCTCACTAGCAACATACAACCTCACTGGCCAAATATCAAACTTGTCTCATTGACACGATCTTTTACAACATTTTTAAAATCATGAATAAAAAAATTATAGAGGATTGCTTTGTTTCACTGCATAACATTTCTTCTTTCCATCTTAACACATTTAATGTCCTAAAATTCATTAAATTGGAATCTTCAAAACACAAAATGTATCAGACTATACACTACACTATTTTCCATACAGTTTTGCAAAACGACATTTTAGAATTTTGCTCATAAACTCAACACGATATCTTTGTTAGAGCACCAAACCAATAACAGTGATAAATCACTGTTTATATAAACAATCAATAGTACCCGTGATGTTGCCAACTGCCCCTGTTTAGACAATCAAATTATTTTTGTACAAACGGTTTCATAATTTCCCCTTAAGTCATCATGATGACTTGTGTTCAACCAACTTTAACCTGCCTTTTAACATGGTCAATATAATATGCAAGGTATGTGTATACATTTAACACAAGACAAACTCAAAGTGTAACACACTTAACAAACTATGAGAATAGTTGTTCTTTACACATAGTCAACACTACCAACAAATTGTGTGTACATATTAAACAATAGACACATGCCCTCAAGTTGACTTCATATTTGAAGGACATGGCTTGTGTAAAGGCTTTTAATAAATCCGCTAAATGGTTTAAACCCCGTGCCCTAGCATTAAGATTTGAAGACTCAAAACGTATAGACTCTTGACTTAAACAATATGCATACCCTTGTAAGAGACAAACCAAGGTCGAGCATATGAAATATTGAATAGAAGTTGATACCCTAACCCAAAATGACAAAACTTTTCACAAAAAAAAAAATAGACCAGAAATATATGAGATGAAACCCGAGCATAAGCACAATGAGCGACTATGTACACAACAATAGATTCTGAAAACAACTTGACCAAGACAAAATACCATTTCTAGTTTAACCAATAACCAAGGAGAGAAAGGAATCGAGTTACCAAAATAATCTTCATTGAAATATTTAACTACCTGAATAACCTTCAAACCATTTTCTTGCATAACCAACCATCAAACCACTATTTTCCTCAATGTTTTCCTTCCTTCACCAAGCTTTTATACCGCCATGTTCACCAAGCTCTTCAAGCCCTAAATCAGCTTATTTCCCAAATGATAACTTTTAGGGCACAATCATTGTGTCGAATATACACAATAATGTTTTCACTTTGTGACAAAATCATTTTGTCGATGTTTATACCTCAATTCTACCAAAAAATAATGACATTCAAATGATATATGTCAGTGTTAAAAACATAGCTTTTATTCATATCAGTATAATACTCATCAAATGCCTTGTATTGGTCAAGTGATGCAAATGTGCCAAGGTCAATGCATAAGACCCATGTGATGGCTTATAACAAAAATCATAAGTGTAGCCTAAATCTAAACCTTAAGACCAAAGCATGTCTTAACATAAAATATGTCAAAAGTAGACACACCCACCATATGTATACCAAGTATGTTGTCTCAATAACCTTCCAATGTCAAAATCATCCATAAACACAAAAATATATATTGCCTTTGTGACCAAAGAGCATTTCCATCCCAATGACATTCAACCTTAATCAAATAGCATGAAACCTTTAATGAATACCAAACATGTATATATATACCAATGTGTATTACCTGAAAATGTGCCAAGTTGAACATTCAACCAAAAACAAACTGTCTCATGTATTTCATTGAAGTGCAGAATATTTGAATGCATGCCACCTCTGATCAACCCTTGCCATCAATGCCAAAACCGATGTCAAAGGGGTCAATAGAAAAAATTTAGAAATTTCAAGAAAATGGTTGTCTGCCAAGAAGGGCATCAAAGTTTTCATGCATCATTCAAACAAAGTACACATTTGACGAACCTACTCAAGATTGGCTTCAAAATATTTAAAGCTAGATAATAAAGTGTTTTATTTATCCTCAAAACCTATTTAAGATGTTTTTGGCATTCATTATTCACAAATTTTTGCAAGTGGCATCCAAAGCAAGAGAGGAGGAAACAACAAATTTTATTCATTTCAAGATTTGAAGGCCAAAATGTGGTGCTTTTTTGAACTTCTTCATATTTTCCATATCAGCTCACACATAGGCTTGCTTTTCCATGCTTCAAATTTCTAGGGCATCAATTTTCAAAAGAAGGGGGTCATCTTTTTCAATTTTCAACAATCTGGGTCAACCCAATTTTTTATTCTCTACCACTTTAGAAACTTTTAAGATTTTCAAGAACCTGCTTTTTTCATGCATGTCCAAGAAACCTTCATTTTTTTTTTTAAATCTGATCAATTGGATCTATCTGGAACGTAATTTTGCACAAAACCCAGCTCTCAGCTTTTTTGGGAAAATCCTAAAATTTTAGGGTTTTTGCTTTTTCAATCATCCCTCACTATTTTCCAAAAGAGATGATCTAGGTCTTTTCGAAACAAAGTTCTCCACAAAACCCAAGTCATAGATTTTTTTGAGAAAACTACTTTTTTAGGAGAAAACGGCCTTCAATTTTTTAGTAATTTGTGCAACAGTGTTCGAGCATAGTCGCGTTTGCAATCAAAATTTGAGTTTTTCAGCATGGATTACTCTCCCATTGAATTCAAAACCAAGTTAGTGTTATATCATGATTTCATAAAAACTTTTGAAACCGATTTGCATCATATAAAACCAGTGTTTGATTTGTGTGCTTTGGAAGATGTAGGAAATGTTGCAATCAAACATCTTGGTTATTCTGGATTTCTTGCAATAGCTTCAATTCTTGTCTCAGTGTAAAATCTAGAGTTTGTAATTGCTTATGTCAAGCATTACAATCCTATAACACGAGAAATTCAAGCAACAAATGGAAGAGTTGTTTGTAGCCTCAAGCCAGACATTGTTGAAAAGTTCTTTTCAATACCACCTTGGTCAGAAATTTGGTCATCTCCATTGAAGACACTAACTCATTTGACTGCAAAATCTGACGAAAATGTTCGACAAAATATGTATAATTTGATATATTGTCGGGTGTTTGTAAAATTTGATGTGTAATTTTCAATTTTTTGAAATTTTATCCCCTACGTTCGTCGAAATTTCGACGAACCTGAATTTCATCAAAATTTTGACAAACATGAAAAATAGAAAAAAATCAAATTGTGGCCGACATAAAGAAAAGTGAGTTCGTTGATTTATTGTGACAGTGTTTTGCTCTACTTGAGACAGTTTGTGGAGAACTAAGGATGATTTTCTTGGGAAAAATCAGAAAAAAATTCAAGAAGATATCGCCAGGTTGAGGGTAGTCATTGTCTTTTTGCAGAATTCAGTTGTGAAGTCAAATTTGTAGTTCCAAGTTTGAAAATCATATTTTAAAGAAACATCTCATCAGATTTCATTTTTAGAGGTTTAGGGTTTTGAGAATTTCATGTCCAGATTTTGTTATGTGGAATCACCATAAGATCACAACCAAGGAACAGATTCTTGTGACTGTAATTATGTGATCCATAACTCTATTGGTCATGTGGCACAGTTGTGCTATAACAAATATAGGATGCATTCATGTGTGACCCAAGTTTAATGTGGCTATGTTGTGATAGAAATGGAGGCACTCATATAATGTAGTTAATTCAGGTTGTATAATGTAGGTGTCAATCATCATTGGGTGCATTCAGGTTGTCTCAAGTTTAATAGGTTAGGATGTAATTATAGCATGATCGAAGAGTGATTACCTCTTGCTGCAATAAAGAGCCTATAACTCTGGTTGATATGCAGTGGTTGTGTTATATCAATTATGTAGTGCATTCAAGCACAACCCATGTTTAATGGGCTATTCTAGAGAGTGATCAAGATTTTCTAAACCTTATGAATATATGTTACTTAAAAGTGTATAGTTTAAACTACAAACCAAGTTTGTTACATACTTGAATGCAATCTTGGGTTACCGCAAACTATAATAATGTGATCTGCTAATAACCATTATGAAAAGTATTAAAGCAAGACCCATGCTATATAGGATACATTTCCCTGATCAGGTTTACATACCTTAATGATCAAACACAAGCTTCCCACACACTCTAGGATACAATCCAAGATCATACCACAACTTTGTCAAGACAACTAATTTTTGACCCAAGATTTAAGGTTGTTTTTGATACCAACAAAAGCATTGGTAAGAGCATGATTAGGGTACAAACCCTAGGCCTCCGTAGAAACATAAACAATAACTATAGCGGATTAGTGAGGTTGCAATACCAGAAAAGATTGAGACATTGTAGGTAATAACAAAATCTTGCAATCTAAAGATTGTAGCCAATAACAAGCACACTATGTAGCTTAGTGACATTTGTAAATGCAATCTACGGTAAGAAGAATGACAGTCACTTGAGATGTGACAGTCAAAAAGAGGCTGAGCAGTGACAAGATAATAAAGCTCAAACCTTGCATAGTAAAGTGGAGATTTTAACAGTGAGTTTCCTTACCCCCTTGCTGACCTTAAGGGTTTTTCAAATGCTTTTGGTAGTGTTAGACAAGGAAAATGCAATCAGGGAATGACTGTCCAAATGAAGTAACAGTGGTAATCATAGGTTCAATGTTTCTTCTTAGCCATTAATGTATAATGGAGGTAGTGGATTGCATGTTTGAGTAGTGTTTTGAGACTCATCAAAGATGGGAGAATAGTGAATAATACCTTGTGGACTATGAATTAGTGTCAATAAGGTTGAAGGATCTTAAGAACTACAATACCATGAAACAATGAGTCCCTTGTAGTAAGTAGGCTGAGTTTATAGGGCATAGTTTGATTTTATAAAAAGATGCTCATGAAAGGAATCTTCAAGTGATAGTGAGTGAGTTGTTTGAGATTGCAACTGAGGGTGCAATACCCAGTCTTAAAGGAAGTTAGCAAAGCATAAATGTGCAAGAAAATCAATCGTACACAACAAACAATTCACAATGTTATCTTGCATAATTCCTTGAGTTTGAAGACAAAAATCTCATTGTATCTTGATGAAAGTGGTGACCTTAATGGTCAATCACTGGCAACCATGATTTTAAAACATGCTATTGTGCTTATGGAGGCAACATTTTAAGCAAGGCATTGAGTGGTGGTTTGGAACAATGGCAGGTATGAAGGACTTGCTTTATATGCATACTATGCGGTCTAGCTTATGACAACATTCTTAGAAGAGATTAAAGGTGGATTATGGAACTCAAGGGTTACCATGAAAAGGATTAAAGAAAGATGAGATCTATTTAAAAGCCACGGTCATGAAGATATTAAAGATGTCACATGCAAAACCCTAGTAGCTGGAGTAATGAATACAGTGCCAAAGAGGATAGTGTGTTGGGGCAGATTTAGGAGATCTCCACATTATCTAATTACAGGGAAATACATCATTTATTTATTTTTTTAATTAAAAGAAATCATTCTAAACCCTATATAGGATATATTGATACTTCAAAAGTCTTTGAAGGAATTTGAGATTATGCAAATATATGTCAAGTAAATACCTATATTACAAATAGTAGCGGGAACAATGTAAGATTTGTTGAGCAGAGCAGGAATGAGATAAGCAACAATGAATCCTATTCCTCCTTTCATGCACATCTCCTCACCGTTCTTTTTCATTCTTTACGAAAACACTTATCCATTTTGGCGGTCTATGCTTGAAAATAATGTTTTGATGAAGGTTTTAAAGTATGTTTATTAAAATGAAAACTCCATTCTAGTGGGCTACGCTTGAAAATAAGATTTTGACAAAAGTTTTAGGGTATGTTTATTAAAGTTTTAGAGTATTTTGGTGGGCTATATTCTTGATTCCTTAAATGATTTATTCAAATGGATTGTGACTAAATAAATGACTAACTATTTAGTCATTTTTATTTGTGTGACTAAATAATTTTTAATCAACAACCAAACTAGTAATTTATTTACTCATTTATAGCTGAGTTGCAAAAAAATGAGCAGAATTTAGTCATTTTTAGTTGTTGTGACCAAACGTTTAGTCACCTAGTCATTTATTTTCCAAATTCTACTAGTGTGTGCTTCCTTGTATGATTAGGGCTCTCTCAATGTTGAGGGCCCTAGGGATAAGCTCGTCATAAGAAGTGACACATTGCATCTTTAACTAAAAGGATAAATCCGTATTGACATTAGCAATGATGATTCTGACTTGTTACTCCTTAGGAATGGATCACTTGCTCTTACTAGCTCGCTACCTCCATCATTGTAGGAAGTTTGCGATCAAGTTCAATATTCTGATTTTAGGAGTCTAACGGTTGGAAATCATAGTAAAATCATAATTTAATAAGTTTTGGAATTAACATTTTAAAGTGTTTTTTGGGGTCATTAACTTCGGACTATCTTCTCTTTTGCAGGGGTGGTTGCATGCCAATTTTTTTGGTGTAAAATATCAGAATTATTAGATTTTGTTACTATCTATGAATAAAAATTATTGGAGTGAGTTTGATATTTTTTGAAGATCTAAATAGTCAAGCTTGGTAAAGAAAAAATCATGTCAGATAATATTAGTCTAAAAAAAATGAAGAGACACTTGATAGATTGTGGGCTAGATTGAAAAGAAAGGTGATGGGAAATGTTATTGTCCTTGCAATAATTGCAAGGGCTTAAAGATGAGATGACTTTTAATCACAACAATTGAGAAACATTGTAGGCAAGCATGGTCACGTTGAAGGGGGGCATGATTATCGTCCATTGGTAAGTTGTTCATTATATGTGTTTATATTGATTGAATTTGTAAATGTTTAGATCGTTTTAACATATATATATATATATAATCACTTGATCATGATCATGGTTTATTTGTGTCTATCATTATTATAAAGGTGGGGCGGCCTAGGGCAGATGATATGGATTATCACAGCCCAGAGAATCTGGTTTTGCAAGCAGACAAACATGATCCTATGGAAGAAGATGATCATGTGCTAGAAATCACAGTTGAAGATGATGGTACAAATACATTGATCCATGACACATTTAGTGGTAGAGTTGATCATGATGATCGAAATGACTTTGATGATGTTCATGATTTACCTGTACTTGAGAAGGTATACGAGCCCCTTTATGAAGGCTCCCAAACAACTCTTCTCTCTGTTGTATTGTTGTTGTTGAACTTGAAGGTTATGAATGGTTTATCAAACATAGCAATCTCACGGATGTTAAGGTATGTCATATATGTCATTTTTTTCATCTATTTTAATTGTTGTTAATTCATCACTAGCAAATAAATGATGAAATATGTACCATTAATATTCTTTATATTAACAAAAAAAAAATTGTTTCACAAGCTGTTGGGGTTTCGACTACTGGGGTTTCTCCTTCCTCCGCTGGGGGAGCTACCATGATAAATCATATTGAGCAAACGATTAGACCAGTTTCTGTTTCTAGTGATGGTGCTTTGATTTCCATCTCTGGTAGCTCTCCGGTCATTTCCACACCTGTTCAAGAGAAGTATGATGTTACCTCTAAGGCTACGGATTTTCATCCTCAGGAAAATGATGGGCTGGCTTGGCAGGCTAAGGCAGCACAAGTTGAAGAAGGCTGGACTACTGTTACTGGAAAAAAATCTAAACCCTTTGGGCCTTCTTTTGATATGACTCTTCGCTCCAACAAGCAAAACTCTAATTGTAAAACCTAATGGTGTTTGTTTGGGAGTTGGTTTTTTGTTGACTGCAGGCTGTCTTTTCTGCAGTCTGGTCTTTTTGGTTGTTTTTCAACAGTTTGGCTTTTTGGTTGTAAAGGGTTCCGGATCCCTTCAAAATTTATTTTCCCCAATATCAAAAACAAATTATTTTTTTGTTGTAGATTGATTGGTGAATTTTTGTTACCACCATCAAATATTTTACCTCATTCATACCGAAATTTATCTGCCATTATGAAAGATATCGGAATGGAGTATCAAACAATAGATGCACGTCCCAATGATCATATTATATATCATAAACAACAGGAATTTGTAACAGAATGCCTAGAATGTCATATCAATAGATATCAAACAGATCAACTAACAAAAAAGGTGTCTCACAAGGTTCTTTGTTATATTCCCATTATTCCACGTATGCAACGATTATTTAGGTGCGAAAGATTAGTGCAATTTATGGATTACTATGTATGAAATAGAAGTGGAGATGACATTCTTCGAATGTCTATGGATGGTTCTGCATTTAAGGACATGGAGGAAAAATGGCCACACTTTAAAGAAGAACCTCATAATCTCAGGCTTTCATTGGGAGCGGATGGTGTCAATCCATTTGGAGAACTAAGATCTATTTACTCGGTGTGGCCTGTTTTTGTTATCAACAATAACATTCCTCCATGGATTTCAATAAAGAGGGAGCACATAATGTTGTCAATGATTGTTCCAGGTATTTGTTTACATCAATTTTCTTTAACGTAGTAGCATCTCATTTGTCTTATTTGTTGCATAATGACATATTTTTTTCATTCAATAGTCATGTACATTCAATTTATATATTGTAGTAAAATGGTTATAATAATTATGTAATGTTTATGTTCATTCAACTAGGTAGAGGTACCAAGTTAAAAGATATGAATGTATATATCCCGAGCCCTCTTATCGACTGAGAGTTACTAAAAGTTATGGAGATAGAATTGTCACTATGTATGATGTCTCTAGACCAATAGGACAAAAGAACAATTTAAATTCCATCTCTTGATACTTGTATGGACAATTCATGATGCCCAGGGGCTAACACATTTTTGTGGTATGTTATAACGTTCGACTACACTTTAACAATATTTAATTTGATGAAGTAGATATCATGCATGTTTTTAAAATAATCTATTCATTATATATAATTATAAAAATTGACATATTTAATCCAATTATATATGTTCTTGTAGATCTTCAAACAAAGGGAAAATTTGCATGTCCAATTTGTGGTGCAAAAATGAAATCTTGTCGTTCAACAAGTTTAGAAAAGCAGGTGTTTGATGAGTATAGGCACTTCCTCCATAGAAATTATAAGTATCGAACTACCGAAAAACATCTTTTCAATGAGAAAAAGGAGACTACATCAAAACCACAAAGAATGACACCTCGCCTATGGAAGTTGGAACATAATAGCATTAATCATCAAGGTTATACGTCGGATCAAGTTGTTTATCTATTATATATGATATGTTTTGAATTTATATTTTTATATTGTGTTGTGTTTACTCATGTTGTAATTGAAAATGATTGTCGTTGTTAATTTGTTTAACTTATATGAGAAAGAAGCTGCTTGGAGATTAAAATTGAGGCATTAATGGCTAGCTTCACAAGGTTGAAAAGTTATCGAGGAAAATTTATTAGGTTTCCCTACTATGAGTAGCTACAAATTGTGCATTTGTTTGATACAATGCATATCCGGAGAAAAGATATGACAAAATGTTATGGAAAATATTGGATGGAAGGCATGACAAAGAAAAAATTGTCAAAATTTGTAGTGACATTCAGGAAGCTAATCATGCAATGAAAATGTCATTCAATTAAATAGTGATGAAGACCAAATTAATATAAGTGTCCTTCCTTGGTTATTAACAGAGCAACAAAGCAATGCTATAAAAGAAGTCATACAAAAAATTTGATTTCCCACAAGATTTGTTGCGAACATAAACAATATAATAACAAAGAAAGGTGAATTTGGGTCAGGAATAAAAACGCATGATTGGCATACCTTCATTAAGGTAATTATTCTAGTATATTATACACTTGTATAATGCATGTACTTTTCAGTGTATTGTGTTTACTACTTTTGGAAAAATAATGAAAAGATCATTTTATAATTATTGCAGTATGTTCTACCTCTATCTCTCCCATATAACTTTGACAACAATGTCAACCAAGTTATATATGATCTTGGAAAATACATGAGGTAAGTAGCAATATTTGTTCAATTCATTGTATACATCTTATAATTGCCATTTTTTTTACTTGTCATGTAATATACTGTATATTTTGTTAAATATTGTTAATGTATTTGCACCTTGAATCACTTGTAGATGGTTATCTAAAGAAATCCATAAAGAAGATATAAATTATTGGAAGAGAAAAATTTCTCGTCTAATGTGTGAAATGCAAAAGTGTCTACCTTCGACATTTTTCAATGCACAAGAACACTACTTCATACACCAAGTTGAGGAGATTGAATTGTGTGGACCTGTACACACAAGGTCAATGTGGATGGCTAAGAAGCACTTAAAATTTTTGAAGGCTTTGGTTACACAAAGAGCACATCCTGAGGATTCTATGGTGGAGGGATATATGGTATACCAGACCATGGTATACATTAGTGAATATCTTCCTAAGTTTGCAGAAAACATCCATGTAGATCGCATTTGAGATCCCAACTCCATTAACAAATTCGAAGGGGAGTACCTGATGGGGAAAGGGAGATTGAAGAAAGTGAGAGGTAATTATAAGATGGTCATGGAGATTAATTGGAATACATTTTACATATGGTTTTATGTATATTGTCCTTATTTAATTTTTAATCTTCAATATACATCAATTATAAATTAAGGTCATATACTGTGGTATCTAACTAATTATATATCATTTGTGAATTTCATTTTTTTATCACAGTTGGTCAAGAGTGGGATGCACTACATTTGTACGTCGCCAACAATCTTGATTGGATGACGGTATGGATTGAGCGATGTCAACAATCCGGTCATGCATTAACATGGGAAGGTGTGGCTTCATTGGTTAAAGAAGCTCATCGTAATGGAAATTCCAATGTTACACAAAGGGAAATTGATTTAGCATATGGTTTAAGAGATAAACAGGTACGTATAAATATATTAATCACCCATATTATTTAATTATTTTCAAGTATATTGATGTATATATATCTTGAGATTGTTTTCTTTGCATACATTCGGCCAAGAATAAATATGTTTATCAGCTGACGATATTGCAATAATTTTTACATGTTTGACATATTGCAGGTGAAACACCACAAGGCTATATGGTTCAATGGTCGTAAATTTCAAATCAAAATGTTGGATGACGTAGAAGAAAACTTGTGATTACGGTATAACTCACAGTCTTTTCGGTGACTAATGTTTCATCTAGGAAGCGACATACATCCAGAAGTCTCAGAAAATCGATACTATGGGATTTTGGATGATATAATTGAGTGTGACTTTAAGTCCTTCAAATTAATTATGTTCGTTGTCCTATGGTATAGGCTACAATTGAATGAAAATGATCCTGAGAGAAATGTTATTGAACATGATAATGGATTTACCATGGTTAATACAAGGTTGATTGAGCGAGCTAGAAATGAGGCCTATGTTCTTCCAAGCCAATGTGAGTAGGTATTTTACTCAGGAAATGAGCCCTATGTTCTTCCAAGCCAATGTGAGCAGGTATTTTACTCAGAGGTTCCAGGTAAACCGGGTTGGTCATTTTTTATTAGACATGATCCAAGAGGAAGGCCAGTAAAGTATAATGTGGTGGAAGAAGAAGATACCGAAGAACTAGAAGATGATGTAGATGATGATCAGGATCAACAGTTAGTTGATGATGTACCTGACGAAGATGTCAAAGAGGAGGAACTAGATCATGATGATATAGGAGTTAATGTTCATGAAGATGATATCCATGCGGATGATGACATTATCAAAACTGATATCGATGATGATAATGATGATATGACCAATCCTTACAATGTCGAATCTGGATCGGATGATACAGCCAAAGAGTTGGATGAAGAAGATCAATGGCATTGAAATGTATGAGTTATGCAATTGTATTATCTATTTGATATTAATTTCGTGATAGAATTATATTTGACTTATGTGGTTACATAATTAATTCATGATTTTTTTAATTTTTATGCCATTACATAATTGATTTAATGATGTACTTTTTAATGTTTGAAAGGTCAAAAAATTAAAACATTTCAATAGTGATGTTAACAACCTTGAAATTAGTGTGTTTTATGTTTCATGTGATCATAAAAGATTAAAAAGTTAATTGTAGAGGTGGTTGTTTAGTGGTTGACATGTAAAGGCCTTTAAAAGGCATAAAGTGATAATTGTAATGGTTGTTGATGGTTGAGGATTTAAAATACAAGCTCTTGACATTCAAAAATTTGTGTTTGTCTTCAAAATTTATGTATTTTTCCTGTTATGCAACACTGTACGATCACATGCAGCGATATTTTGATGTGAAATCAATTATAGGTCGTGAAGATATGTGTTAGCTTTGATTTGAATCTAGTTTGAGGGCTTAAGGCATTGATTTGAGTTAGAAAGCTTCATTTCTTTGCATACAACCCGGTTACCTTGTTTTTGAGGGTTTTGTAGTCCAAACATGATATAAAGGGGCTCTTACACTTTTTGTGATTACTGTAGCTTGTGTAAGAAGCCCCATGGATACTGTTGTAATTGTAGGATGCATGATTAGGGCATAGGATGAGAAATAAATAAGGTATAGTTGTTGTCCTCAAGAGTTTTGTGAAGAAAAGCATGTGAAATGAGAGGTACTTTCTGGCCCGATGCTTGTTTGCTCCTTCATTTTCTATAAGAAGGATTTTAAGGCCAGAAGTATGGGTTAGCAAGTTAGATATTCTTTGGTCGAGTCTAGGTAGAGTTGCAGAGCAAATTGTAAAGTTCGATGGTTTTAAGGAAAATGCAATTTAGGTTTTGAGTCATTATGTAGTAGGTTTTGAATTCATGGGGATTTGATGTTTTATGATAGTACTGGCATTTGAATTGAAATGATTAATTCAAACTCATGTCTCTCCATTGTACATGCATATCTGAATTTTGAATAAGGTAATCAAGGGTTGTCTGGTTCATCTCTCTTGTGGTGTGTATGATTTATGTTTTGGCTTTAATTCAAGGAATTAATTAAAATGCTTGAATGGGATTGTAGGTGGATATGTTATGTATAAGGATTTGATAAGTAGTATTGGGTTAAGAATACATGTTGATGAAATTGTAAAGCAATGTTCTCAAGGATCTTATATGTTATGTGTTAAATCTGTCATAAACCCTTAGATGTTTATGAATTTGACTCCCTCAATGGATATATGACACTGATGTAAGTTGTACTAATTTGTATGGTTTAGTATTTTGTTTGTATTTACCTAGCACTTGCTACAAATTGCAAATCAATGACTATTTTACACTGTGGAATGTGTTGTAGATATCTCATGCTCGAAATAGTTGATATTACTGATGAACAGGCAATTCTATTCAGTATTATGCTATTATGCTAAGCTATTAAATAAGATTATCTGTTGTTGTTAATGTTGTTTACGATAATGGTGCGAGAGGTTCGCGCATTAAGGGATCACCCTCCGAGGGTCTTGAGAGCCCAAAGTGTAGGGAGGTCTTTAAAATCCTCAGGTTGGTTCGAGGTCCTTCGGACTGCTTGATTGGAATGGCAATTCCATAGGTAAATTAGAAGACCAACCTGGTTATAGTAAAAACAGGTAGAGGGGAGAGATGGAGGGATTAGGTGAGAGATGGAGGGAGTGGGAGATAGAGGGTAGAGGGTTAAGGGTAGAGGGAGGAGATAAGAGTGAGTGAGAGACTTGAGAGAGGAGAGGGGTAGGAGGGTGAGACTTGAGAGAGAGAGAGGGAGGGAGGGAGGGTGGGAGAGATAAAGGGTAGAGGGTTTAAGGGTTTAGAGTTTAAGGGTTAATGGTTTAGGGTTTAGGGTTAAAGGTAGAGGTGCTAAAATTTTTACACTATAACCCGGTTGGTCTTCTAATCTACCTATGGGATTGCCAATTCCAATCAAGGGCAGCTCGAAGGACCTAGACCAAGCTGAGGACTTTAAAAATCCTCCTACACTTTGGGCTTTACCAAGACCCGGGAGGGTGATCCCTTAATGTGTTTACAACCTCTGCACCAATATCATAAACAACATTAACACATAATAGATAATCTCATTGAATAGCTCAACACAATAGGATAATATTGAATAAAATTGGTTGTTCACCGATAATATCAACTATGTGGAGCATGAGATAACTACAACACAATCCATAGTAAAATATAGTCATTAATTTGCAATTTGTAGCAAGCTCTAGGAAAAGACAAACAATTATTGAACTACACAAAAAAGTACAACTTAGATCAGTGGCATAAATCCATTGCAGGAGTCAAATTCATAAGCATGTAAAGGTTTATGATAGATTTAATACATAACATATAACTTATAAGATCCCTGACAATATTGCATTACAATTTCATCAGTATGCACTCTCACCCAATACTACTTATCAAATCCTTATACAAAACATATCTGCCTATAATCCCATTCAAGCATTTTAATTAATTTCTTGAATTAAAGCTAAAATAAGGATTATACACACCACAACAGTGAGATGAATAAAACAACCCTTAGTCATCTTATTCAAAATTCGGATATGCATGTACAATGGAGAGACATGAGTTTGAATTTATAATTTCAACTCAAATGCTACTATTGTTATACAACATTAAATCCCCATGAATTCAAAACCGATTACAGTATAACTCAGAACCTAAATTGTATTTCTCTCTAAAACCATCGGACTTTATAATTTTCTCTACAACTTCACCTAGACTTGACAAAAATTTATCTAACTTGCTAACTCGTACTTCTAGCCTTGAAATCCTTCTTATAGAAAATGAAGGAGCAAACAAGCATCGGGCCAGAAAGTACACATGTCACCAGACAGTTGGCACACCTGGTGATATTCCAAAAATTGTTACAACAACCATCACCTTGGAGAATATTCGTGTTCATCATGTCAACTGAGAAAAGTTGATGCAACAACAAAAAACCACAAGAAACCTACGCCGAGAATGCCATCAAAGAAAAATTGGAAACCATTGTAACCGCAGCACTTGATTTACCACCTGTTAGTAGTCCATTCCTTTTACTCTTCCTCAGTCAAATATTTAGTTACCCATTTCTGGTATTCTTCATCAGTCAGCCAGTCAAAATTAATCACCTCATTCACCTTGGTATTATAAGGTGTGTATTTTACCACTACTTGATTTGCATCTCTTTCAAAAGCTTCCAAAAATGAGCAGGTACTAATGATTTTATCCATACAGCTCACCAACAAGTCATAATCTGACTCATCACAAATTAATTTAATTTGATCATTGATGACTTCACTTGCTTGATCCTGCCACTGCTGGAGTGACCTGATTTTCCCCTGCTCATCAATTATATCTGGTAACAATGTGTTACCCCAATCATTAAAATTCTTCACCAATTCCTTGATCTTCCTACTCAAATCATCTGGTAGGGTCTGAAAACCTTGCAATGATTTAACCAACACTTGAGTAGGTTTTAATGATTGGGGCCTATTATTTGTATCAAACCTCGAAGCCTTATACATGACATCCAAATCACTGGCCCTAGGGATCCAATTTTCAATCAATGGTATCACTACTTCCTGATACCTATCAATATTTTTTATTGCATCTAACAACAAAGAATATAAAGAATGTATAGATAGCAATTTACTATCAATCTTTTCATTTAAATTCCTCAAGACAGTAGTAACAATCTCCTTTTTCTTTGAAAGAGATCCCTCCTCACTTACCTTCAATGATGTCTTCAATTCATCAATTCTTTGCAAGAGATGCTTCTTTGTAGGATCAACAGAGCACTTTGTTTCTTCATCAATTTGTTCTAAAGGAAGGGTGAGAGAAAGATTCTGACTAGGAGACCCTGGTGTGGAAACAATTGGAGAAGTAGGAGGCACTGACCCTACTATGGAAGGTAATGTACTGGTCCTTGGAGCACTTGATGTCTCCCCAATCTATTTATACCTAAACCTTTCCACCTCAGTTTGTAACTCAACATTCCTCTGTTGCATCTTGTTGTATTCCTCAATCAAAAGGTTACACTTCTCCATTAGGCTCTTCTTTTCAGCCTCCTCCCTTTCAGTAGTCTTTTGGGCCAATTTGGCCACATTCACAGTAAAATTAGTGGCCTCAATGGTTGAGGTCTCTGAAACTCTGTTTATTATTAATCCTCCTCTGAAATTTGGATTAATATCTGTAACATTTGGCTTTCTTCCTTGAGGGGCCAATGCCCAAATTGCCAAAGTTTCATATTCCTTACTGAAGGTAGAATCTTGCAATGTTGCCTTGACTTCTTCTTCAGAGTCTTGCAAAGGATGCCTGGACTTTAAAATAGCATTAAATACTACAACATCTATAATGTCCCATTCAGGAAGAATCAACACACTAGCCTGACTCACCAGTCTTCTTCCCTCTTTAGGAGTGATGTTCTTAAATTCCTCCATTAATTCAGCTTTTACCTCCTCATCATTAGCCCGATCTGACCTGTCAGGCCTTAGTTCTCTTCTCTTATTACATTTCTCTTGATATTCTTCAAATTTCATCCTCCATACCAATTGCAAGAATACAGGAGTTTTTACAAATTTATTGTCATCTAGAAACTCCTTACATGCTTCCATTCTTGCATCTTGTACACTTTTTCCTTTCATATCTAAATCAGATAGAACCAATTCAGCTGGCCTAGGAGGGGAAGGCATACCAACCTACATGTCTTGATCAGTAAGAATAATTTCATCCATCAGATCCTCTTGTGGTTGATCAATTCTTTGTCTTTCAGGGCTTGGCTCGGATGGTGGTGATGAGGGACTGTCTTCTGGTGATGATTCTAAATCAATGATTTTAATTGCCCCAGGCACTTTGAATTTTGGACCTGGTTGTGAAGGCAACTTCATTATTTTATTTCCTTTTCTGTCCACTTCCTCTTCATCACTGCTATCATCCTTTTTCCTCCTATAAATAGGCCACCTTTTTGTAGGCTGGTATGCTAGCCTTGTTTCAATTGGTCTGGCACCTTGTTCTTGTACACCCAGACTCAGTTCTAAATTTATCTTTTTGGTCCTCAATGTGCCCATAATTTCCTTGAAGTTCTTTATTAGAAATTCAATCTTCTTATGGTATGGATTGAACTCCAACAATGGATTATACTTCGGATCCATCTTATGCATAGTATCTAATAGCTTATCATAAGCTATCTATTTCTCCTTGTTCAACTCCTGCCTATTTAGATCAAATTCATTTCTGATCAAATCCTCAGGAAAGTTGAACTCATGCACAAATTTGCAAGCCTTTATTCTTTGTCTGAAAAGGGAAAATAAACCCTCAGGATCATGCTACCACTTTGGACCACACCTCAAATGGTAATCATCAAAGAATTTCTCAAAATGCACCCAGCCTCCTTTTGAAAAGGAAAAATCAGACACCACTGTATAATTAGGGAAAAAATTTCCCTTACCCCTCCCTGTGAGGTTGTCCTCATGGACTTCTACAAACCCCACTCTTGGTGGCACATTGTATGGCAGTATATGGGGGGTTCCTTGAAAACCGTATACTCTCAAAACTATGCTGACTAGGTATGGGATAATGTCACCCTAGTTATGGCAAACTTTCAATTCTGGCTTCCTCCCTTTTGGCTTAAGGAAATCATGCAATTCCTCAAGGATCCTGGGTACATTCACCATCAGTCTAGCCCTCAATCTAGAAGAAAAGCAATTATCAAATTGCACATAACTGGTGCTTTCCTTATTGCAAGATAAATCTGCAACCCATAATTGTACTAGCAATCTTTCTCCATCAACCGATTGCCTTAATTCCATCTTTTCAGAGAAAAATTCAACATTCTTGAACAAGAACATATGCATCAGCATAAAATACCAGAAGAATTGAGTGTCGGTATCATTTTTCTGCAACTTTGACAACCCTTCATGTATCCTCTCAGCCAAGAAAGAAGCAAAGTCATATGTCACAGAGAAGTTAGGGTGTTGTATTTGCACCCCCATGAACATGTATGGAATAGGCATCACTGCACCAGGACTAAAACCCAAAATCTGACACAATGAATAGAAAGTGGCCAAGAAATGATTTGCAAAATAGTTTAATCTGAAAGGTTCCTGGTCACTGGGGCTGATATGAAATCGTGAACCTCCTGTCCTAGCCAAATGAGGTGGAAGCAACTTAGCTCTAAAAGGAGACTTCAACTTTGCATATTCCTGCTTCATTTCCTCAAGATTGATAGGAACCAAGTCTTCACTTGGTTCACTCAAGTCAAAAATCTGTTGGACCTCTTCTCTATTAATGCTCAAAAGAACCTTTCCATCATTATCCATGATTACCCGTGTGACAGGGTCATATCTTGCAGCCACTGCCCTAAGTAAGTCTATGTCAGGGAACACGTTTGGGACCACCAGATTTCTCAAATCATACATCTAGCCATTTGAAAAGGAGTGAGGCAAATTCCTCTGTCCATACCATAATTTGAACATTTCCAAGCTTGTGAGAGGAACCCTAGCATCGGCAATTATATACTAACCCTTCCCCTAGAATTTTCCCTCGCATTAGAACCAATCCCTTCTTCCTATCATTCGTTGAGCAAGGAAATTGATATAGGAAATCATCATATAAGTTTCTTTTTAAATAGTCAACTTGGCCAGAATGTTGCTTTAGCAGTGCCATCTTGGACAAACTAGGGTCTTTTTACAATTTCACACTTCGAATAGCTAGGACTAACCAGAGATAGGAAATTACAGAACAAAACACTGCAATTTCTCAAAACTATAATTAAACTATAGGCCTAACACGTTTATCAACAAGCTCAATGACAAGCACAACAAATATTTTCCCAAAATCAAGTGCAGAATGACTAGAAAGCACAAAAATTAACTCACGGCTTTGTTTGTAGAAGTCCCAAATTTTGGTTGCAAAGATTCACAACTTCGCTTTCAGCTCTGAAACTGCTCCCCAAAATACTTGAATGCTTTGTGATACAAATAAAATAGGAGAATTGATTTTATCTTGATCAAATCATACCAGAAAATGTCTCATCTGCCATTAAAGCTCACTCGTGCGCTGCAGGAACGACTCCAACCATATTTGATGCAAAATTAAATTTTAGCCATCCACGTGGCGGTCGCCTAAGATATCACAATCAGTAAAGATCCTGCAACTTTGGATCATGCAATGGCGGGAAACCGTAGATCTTGAGCATTCGTGATCTTGTTCCTTCAACACAGTTGCCAGCCTTATTATTAACTGTTGAGCAGCTTTTTCATCAAGATTATAACATATCTACTGATTTAAAACCTGTGCACCTCAAGAACACTTTAGTAACCCACCTTTTAATGTATTAAGGCCGGATTAATTTACCATAGTATTTCCTTCATTCCTTCAGCTTCATCAAATGAGACATGTGGTGCCTTCCTGTGATATCGCGATCAGTAAAAACCTTGCAACTTTTGATCACGCGATGGTGGGAAACCATTAATATCTTATGACAATTGATTGGCAGTCAACCAAACTTATCACCTTCAGCCTCACTAGATAGGACACGTGGCGCCCGCCCGTGATATCACGATCAACCAAAGCGGTGTGGTGGGGTCATCACAGGATGGCGGGGAGCGATTGAGATCAAACGATAGTTGATCAACGGTCGTGCGAACTTCATCCTTTTGCAAAACAAAATATTTATTAAAAGGACAAGGGGACATCACTAGGTGGATGGTAAACAATGACATAAGTTGTTTTTAAATGATGAAACACTGGGCCAACCAAGACTTAGGAAAATAAAACCCTACAGAGGAAATAAAATATTAAAACAAAGGGACTCAACCTAGACGGAACGATAGGACATAAGTCATTTTAAAACCCCTCAAAAAGTAACATCGAAATAGATCCCAACCAAGGCGTGAAATAAACACAAGGGTTTTATATGAAAATAAAGCTAAAACCACCAACCCAAGGAAAATTCTAACACCATGAAAGACCAATAACACCAGGCAGGGTAGTAATAGAACATAAGGAGCAAAAATATAAAGTTCCATCAAAGGGGAGAGAGA
>VDFB02085281.1:0-16363 GCA_007258455.2 Sequoia sempervirens
ATTTCAATTCTATTAATCATCATAATTAAATTAAAACTATATTAAAAATTAATGAAGTTCAAAAACTTATTTAGTGGTGGTAGTAATATTTAATTCTTTTTATTTCGATAATCCTAATATTTCTAACATAAGAAATAACATTAGTGTCATCATACAATATAATTTGTTCATTCAGTTTCTTGATCTCATTTTGGTATTTAAAGATTTATGCAAGACTAAGCCTAAAGAACAAAAACCTCACTATCTCCACATTTATGTTGTATCCTTGTCTTTCCTCTCTAGCCTTGGTATGAACTCCTCCAGCTTAGGTATCCTATTTGGTTTATCCTTGTCCTACTCGAGAGTGTTTTTGACATGTAAATTTATATTTTAATTTTATAGCTTGGTTATTTGTCTAGTTCAAATAAACAATGCTTTTACCCTTTAGATATATTACACACTACTTAATAGTTGAATTTGAGCTCAGTATTGATATGTAGTTTCTAAGGTTTATAACATATTTTTTAAACTTCAACAAATATTGAAAACTGGAAAATGATATGAAAGTGCACAAAATTTTAATTTACAATTTTAAAAATTAAATAGTAATAATAACTATTGCTATGTCTAATTTAAAATTTTTTGCAATGACTATTTGGCACATTTTTGAAAAGCATTAATTCTTTGGTTTTGGTTCTAAAATTCTAATCATTGGACGATAATCATTTGAGTGTAAGTATTATAATAACACACTTATTTTGAGTAGATTTCATATAATGTTACTCTAGAATTGATTAGTCCCTTTATTATGATTAGATAATTTCATAAACTCACTCTCTTTATGGTTTGAACAACACAAGATAGTCATAGAGTGGACTACTACTACAAAGGTAGCCCCCTAATCCAATTTACCAATACAAACTATTCTTTTAGTCATTTTATTCATCACAGGTATCATTCAATTGGAATGTAGAATGATCAAATATGGTATTATTATCTTGTTGGGAGGACCATACTATGCTCATATTTGATGATCTCACCAAATCCTCATATGAGATTGGTAACACCAAGAATACCTTGGAGGCATGGTTAATGTAGCACACTTCTATACCAAAGGTAATCAAACCACTACCCTATAGACCCCACTAAACATGTTAACATTGGCACTAGAAAATGTTAGCTTAAAATCACTAGATCTTGGTTATTTAGAGAATTAATTTTATCTATAAAAAAACCCACAATGGGGACTACTAAAGGATAAATTATTTTAATAACTTAGATAATATGATTTCTATGTATGTCAAAAAAATGTATAAAAATATTTACAAATAAAATACAAATAAATGTCTACAAATATCTTTGCTTGTTGTTAGGAATTCTCTATTTAAAGCTATTATGTATGACCCCTCTATAGCTAATGTGTGTGCTTTCTAGCACTACTATGTAAGCTCAATATAGAATTTTTATGTACACTCTTTTTGAAAATACTACTATTGGACTATGTGTGCTTTCTAGAGTTACTACTCTACGCTTGCCTATAGTTATTACTACTGTGATTCAACTTAAAAACTATGCTATTAAAATATTTTTATCTATTGTTTATTTATCTTTTCTCATATTTTTTGTTTCTACTTATCAATAATTAGTTTTCCCCAAAATATACTATTTTATTCAAAATTAAGTGTCAAAAGTAGAGCCCCTAAACATAAATAATGTTTGGTTTTTTTTTGTAAGAAGGGATGTTTCTAGATCTAAGAGATCTTTTTTGGTAAGAAGGGATGTTTCTAGATCCAAGAGATCTTTTTTAGGGATAAAGGATGTGTGAGAATCACTTATCTATATCAAAATTAAATTAAGTTCCAATATGCCCTTAATCTTAGGTTTGTTTCATGTCTATTGTACATTTTTGGAGCTAAACTATACATTTCCAAAGCTTGAAAAATAAGTCTTAGGAGATGACATTTTGGAGTTTTCTAAAGCTAATTGTTGAATATCTCTAGAGCTAATATTTTATGGATATTTCCTAAGATACTCCTCTCTATAACTATTTATGATGCACAACCTATTTCTAAAGTATTCAAAGAATTCTTTTGAGAGTGATTTGGTCGAAATATTTGTAAGTTGTTACTCAAATATATAAAATTGATCTTTGATTTCTCTAAGTTCTATGAGATTCTTTATAGAATGATACTGTATCTTAATATTTTTTCTTCATCCATGCATTACTACGTTCTTTGTTAGGGCTATTGATGATAAATTATCATAAAATATAGGTGTACCATATTCTTTTTATTCCTTCAAGTTTTCCATGATTCATTTCTTTCACCTCAATGCCAAGAAAATGTTTCAAAAAACCTAAGTCTACCATGTCAAAATTTCTTTTCATTATTTCCTTCAAATCAACAATGAATATGCCATTAATATTTTAATAAATTAGATTGATCATCTCCATATATAAAATAACAATTATAATTTCACTCTTACTTGTCTTGATATATATATATATATATTATGGGAGCTCAATACCACTTTTTTTAAAGCCATTGTTAATCAAATATGAACCAATTCTATGTAACATGACCAAGGTGCTTGTTTAAGCATGTAAATAGGTTTCTTTAGCCCATATAATTCATTTTCTTATCCTAGGGTTCGATAGGTTGATGTATATACAACACATAATTATTTTTTTAGCACTACATGCATGAAAATAGAATTCACATCCATTGCATACACCTTCTACTTGTGTTGGGATACCATTACTAAGACTTCCCACATGGTTTCCATTCATGCTACTAGAGCATATATCTCATCATAATCTCTTCCACACTATTGTTTATATCATTCCATAATCATGAATTTTTATCTTTATTCCTTCCACAATCATCACCCAACTCATATAGGACCCACCAATAGCATTCAATATGTTCCACTACTCAATTATCACTCCCAAGTTGAAAAAATTAATAAAAATGGCTTTATTAGTACATTTTTCAACTCCACCTCCTTCATGAATGTATATTACAATTAATGCAAGATTCCTAAGGGAATCTAAATTATTAGATTATTTTCAATTCCACTCTAGATATATAAGGATGCTTCCAATAGTGTTGAAGATACATGAATTATACATAGGATTCCAAGGTAAATTTTACCTTAATCCTAACACTTTTGTCCTATGATGTGGTGGGAAAAAAATAGAAATTAGTTTTTCCCTAAAAGGAGTAATCATGTCTAAAAAATTACTTGTAGTTGTTATGATTTCCCATTATATGTACTATAAATGATAAATATTTAATTTTTTCTTACTATATTCCCACATCTTATGTAAGTATTAATTCAAGGATAAAATTTCAAGTCTTTTAATCATTCACAATCAAATGAAATGATGGTGATAGGTATTAAAAGATAGATTTATATTTAATGGTGGTATTCATAATAAATAGTTTTTATTTTTAGTTTTCTAATATAAATAAGATAAGGAAAAAAATCAATGTCATCTTTAGACCCATTGGACATTGAGTGTGTTGATACTAGTAAGACTACGGTTGATGGTGAGGAGCTCTGTGTGCTATAGGAAATAATGGAAAAGTTGGATAAAAAAGTATGTGGTTTGACCCGCTTCACTGTTAAGTTGGTCCACTGTGTTACCAACACCCTATTGGCGGTTATGAAGGATGAAATGGACAAGAAGAATGTTGACGATCATCAGAAATGGGTTGAAGATGATGTTGTTAATCTCCTATTAAAGAACTGGGGTGATGCCAGTTAGTCTATTGTTTGTCCTTTTTTTGTCTATCTACTGTTGGTCTAATGTGTTAGTTTTTTGTCTTAATTCTTTTTAATTTTTTTGGTCTTGAACTCTATTGGCCCTTGAGGCTCTTTGTGTATGGGTACAACACCTTGTAAATGCTGCTTATCTTATCAAAAAAATCAATGTCATCTTACAATGTGATCTAGTCTATATTTTTAGATCTAAAGCCTAAAGAACAAACCCCTCAAGCTCTCCACAATTTGTGGCACATCCTTTTCCTTTTTCTCTTGCCTTGGCATGACCTCCTCTAACTTAAGTATCATGTTTGAATCCTTCCCATTAAACTTCCAATATTTTTTGTATGTAAATTTATATTATAAATTTATAACTTGGTTAATTTTGTCTAAATCAAACAAAATTTTCATTTATCCTCTAGATATATTACACACTACTTAATAATTGTATTTCACCTCAATGTAGATATGTGGGTTTCTAATGTTTATAATATATTTTTTTGACCTCATCAAATATTGGAAAATGACAAATAATGTGAAAGTAAACTTTGATTGAAACAAAAAAATTATAATTATATGCAAATTTTGAAATATGATATACAAAATTTGAGATTAACTATTAAAAAAACTAGTATTATTTCCAATTTCAAACATTTTGTAATTGGTATGTGACATCTATTATGAAAAAAATAAAGCTTGTTTCTCATGAATTCTTCCAATTAATAGGACATAATCATTTTGATTGTAACTTTGATGATAACACACATATTCAAATTAGCTATCATATATGCTACTTTAAAACTAATTAGTTCCCTAGTTGTGATTAGAGAGTTACACAATATCACTTTGTATATAGTTGGTGCAACACAAGATGGTTACATAATGAACTACTACTAAAAAGGTGAGGCTCTTAGGCCAATTTCTCAATAGGGCCTACTTTTCCAATATTTTTCTCATCACAAAAACCATTCAACCATCTAATGTGGAACAACCAAAACTAGTATTACTATCAAGTTGGGGGAACCATATTATGCTAAAAGTAGCAATAGAAAATTTTAGCTTAGAAATCATTAGATTCAAATTATTTAGAGAGCTATTCATTGAAAACAAAAAAAATTTATTGTAATTGATAAATAATTCACAATGAAAAATATTGATATGTAATATTAACTTGAAAAATCCAAATGATAATAAATAAATAAAACAAAGTACTACTTGAAGCTAAGTTTGAACGTTGATTGAATCTTAAGCTTCATCAACATAAGATGAAAATAAAAAAATTACAATCTAATGTTTTTTTAGATTGTAGGAATCAGATAGCCCCCCCTATAAACTACAGTATGCATGGTAAACTTTTTTCTGATGACTAGTGATGTTGTCATGACATGTACTTTGGTAACATGGGGATGAGGGGATACTAGACCTCATGACCTCTTGCTTGCAACAAGATGCTTTAGTCAATCAAGACAAGGCTCCTGCCTTGATTATAAGCATTTTGATTATACTTTATAATACCATTTTTTTAAGAAAGACTAGATTATTCATAAAATGGTTTTTTATTTGATATAGTAGTATGATTCTTAAATCTAAAACTTCTTTGGTTGAGAGAGGACTAAGGGGTGTCTATAATCCAAAGTTGTGTAGAGAACAATGACCTCATATTTTATGATATCATGGCCTTGCACTCAACAATACTCGATCCCAAAAAACCAAGGACTCACTAATAATAACAAACATTCAAAATAAAATATAATATTGACTAAGAAAAAAATTAATCCATGATTATGGTAAGAGAAATTTCCTAATCAACATATATTGATATGTTTTACTTTAACTCTCTCTCTCTATATATATATATATATTTAGAAACCTGTAAATCACATAGATAGATAATAAGCACATAGATCTTGACTTATCTATTAGATAGTCAAAGAGATGTGCATATAAAGGAGATTAGGCAAGCATGAGGTGTTCTAAAAACACTAATACCTCTCTATACTCCAAACTAGCTAGACAACAAGTGTCAAGGATGCCAATGAGGTGGACAACTCCATAATTACTACCTAAGTGTATGATTAAAACTATACAGTAACACCCCCCCTTAAGCATAACTTAGGTGGGAACAAAAAGAAATGGAAATTTGAGTCCCAACATTAAGGCCTGATAAGGTACTCATTTACAATGCAAAATCTCAAATAAAGTAGAGGAAGATAGGAAACCCAATGGGAAAAAACTATCCTCCAAAAAGAAAGTAATATCAGACATTTTACAAAACAAGAGAAGTAATACAATAGATCTTGCAATCACTTTTATAACATGTCCTTTTGATTTCTCTTTTGCCATTTTAGTGTACCTAGATAAAAAGATCTAAAATTTACTATAGTGTAGGAAAATGCATACCCTTGCATTTTCACACTTGTTTGGGCCTGGCTTGCTGTATTTATCCTTATTTATGTCTTAATTGGTCCTATTTTGCATCCATAAGCCTAATAAATTATATCTTTTATGGCTAATCTCGATAAACATCAAAAGGGAAATGTTAATTTAATGATTTTGGTTGTGTGTCCCTGATTTTTGGATCAGGACTAAGATGCCACCTAGGGCATCTTTGTCCTCCAAAGGTCTTGGGAACCTATTTTTAAATGGCCTTAAAGTGTCCCCTTTTTTGAGTTAGTGCCTTGGGTTTCATGCCTCGGGACTAAGATGCTAGGTGCCTAGAGCATCTTAGTCCCCCTTAAGGTATTTTCAAGATTTAATTTATGTAACGCCCCACCACGTAACCCTAGAGGATGATGCTAACACAATGAAAGTATAACATTTTATTTATTTTTTAAGTGTAAATAACAAGTAAAGTGAACTACACTTAACACATACATCCTCTAAGGTACACAACAATGCTTACATTCCCATAATATACAAAAATAAACTAATCCATAGCATTAAATAATACTCATGAAATAAATAACATACATCCAAAGCATTAAACTCGCCTCATTAGATACAAAATACATTATGAATCATTCATAGATTGCATTTATTCAATATAGTAGTTACAAAGCTTATTTCCAAAATAAGGAAGATCATACAATAATGTTACAATAACAATGATATAAGAATCCTCCTCAAATACAAATGAGTAGTACAAATACATAAGAATCCAACTTATACAAAAGTACATAAGAGATGGAACATATCAACTAGAACATGCGACTTCTCCAATCTAGAAGATCCTGCCATCATGAACATGAAGTGGAAACCCAACAGTGTAAGGTGCACGTTCCACCCAACTAAGTGGTACCTAAAGGCCCACCCCCTATGCTAAGAGATAGTAAAATGGATTCCTAGGAAAAACCAACAACCTCTAGACATAGGCAACACACAATACTATACCACACAAGAAAAATACATACCTAAAGGTTACATTGCTTCTAGAGTAAACTAATCAGGTATATCAAATACACAATACACACTGTTGTCAGAGGATGAGTGTCATCACAAAGCTTTATGGATTACCCTAGTAGATCTTCCTAGGCCCCGACCCTAATCTTGGGTTACCTTGGTAGCCTCTCACAACCCCCGGCCCCACATGCAAACCGATGTGGAATCAATTATATTTCAAAGGGACAAGATAATGATCTTTCCATTCTAGGACTACCCATCTCATCCAAAGTCTAAACAAGCCCTTGAGCCCATGAGCAAGGAACAATTAACAAGTTATATGATTTAAGCTACCCTTTCCCCTAATACAATTATTTAGTTTCCACTAAATTAACTAACTCTCACATGAGTTACCCTAGCACCATTTTGTGCGTCGGCCCCCATTGAGAGCCACTCCCCTACTAACAACACAAGGATCTAATTCACAACCAAGGGTAAACATAGTGCACAAAATGGATATTAAATCCCAATCCAAAATATAAAAGGCAACACAACCCGTTCAAAGTAACCGGGTGTTTAAACAGAATCACAACCAAGTGGACTACCTAAGGGAAATCAAAGGGTTGAACCACAAATCACAACAACTCCTTCATAAAATAACATCATCTGGAAGACTTACATACATGACTAACCAATTTCCCCAAAGATGTGAACAAAATAAATCATAATTTAAATAGGCAATTCAAGCACGAAATAAATCTACCATTAGGATTTTCTAAATCCAATTTCCATTTCAAGAAAATATAATAATGCATTTCCCAAATAAACTAGCTTATTACAATTACATTTATAGACAAATAAAGAAATTAAATCTATTTGTTTATATCAATTTCCATATTACATCTAAATAAAAATCAATTTCCTCTTTTAAAACATTTCATTTTAATATATCTAACTTGTGCTTTTAATGCATCCATTATAACAAAATATCAGTTTAAATATGTATATTTAAATATATATATATATATATATATATATATATATATATATATATATATATATATATATATATATATATATATATATATATATATATATATATATACATAAATATATTATTTAATTATTTAAACATGAATTACAATTTCAAACAATTACAATATATATATATATACATATATATATAAATATATAAATGAATATACTTACATACATATATACATATATATTATATTTTAATTTTTTAAATATATTAAAAAAAATCAAATTAATTGAGTGGACGAAAGTTCATTGTTGTCAGTTGTGTGCAGCCAGAACCTCCCATGGGCGTGACCACTGTGGGGTAGCATTGGCTGCCACCACACCCACCTCCCCCATGGGGACGGTTGTTGTGGAGATAGCCCAATGCTTGCCATATATAATACTTATCAAATTTTGAATATAAAAACCTATGATTTGAATATAAATTGTCGTACAAATTTCTACAATCTAGTGTTTTTTAAAATGATTTTTACAGGGATTTAATAACATATAAACACACACACACACACACACACACACACACACACACACACACACACACACACACACACACACACACACATATATACATCAACATGAATGCTCCAATTGGGAAATTTATTTTCACAAAAAAATTTCTACAGGAAGTATTTACAAAAAATTATAGAGGTTTCAATTTCCAAACCAAATAAATCTAAATGGAAGAAAAACAATAATCTTCTACAGGAAGATATTTTCCAATACAATCAGAGGTTTTCTACAAATTTTAACAGGAAGATTTTAAATCCATTCCTACAGAGATTTTCCAAATATTCTATTATTTTCCCACTAGGATTTCTATTGTTTAAAAACAATTTCCTACAAAGGCTTTCAGATTTCACTATAAAAAAAATTTCTGGGTATTCTATTTTTTAAAAATCAATTTCTACAAAAGCTCTAAAATTTTCACAGAAATTTTCCAAACATGGCGTTCTTTCAAATTTTCAATATATATAAGCTTCTACACAAATAACATATTCTTCTTGTATAGGCAATCTTTCCAATTTGCATATGAAAAAAAACAATTTAAAGAGCTTGTTTCTAGATGCTTGAGGAAATGTTGTTTGAAGTAGAGCTTTGCTTTCAGATTCCAATTTACCAAAGCTTCTTCCAAATTTTCCACTTTTCTAGAAAGATGAAAACAAAACCAGAGCCAAAATTTCCCAAGAACTTCTTTCCCAATTTTTAACTTCTTTTCAAAATATTTTTTCTCATTGCTGTGAAGTAGCCTCTTTCCTCTTTCAATTAATGCAAATATTCTCTCTGAGAATTAATTCCCAACAATAGTGTTTAATTTTTCCAACACATGTCACAAATAGAATATCTTTCCAATCAAATCACAAATATTTCCTCTAAGATAATTACAAGATATTTGTGCATTAATAATTCAAAATCACATAATAATTTCTAATTAAATTTAATCTAATTAATTTAATCACTTTATAAAATAAATTTAATCTCAAAGATTAAATCACTTTACAAAATAAATTAAATTAAATTAATTAAATCAAATATAAAGCTTCTAACAATATTAATCAATATTAATTAAATAATCACTTAAAAACATTTTAAGCATTAATTTTCCACAAAATATACCTTGCAAAATAAATAAATGACAAGGAAAATGTGGACAACATAACAACAAAGCATACTGAAACAAGGGCTGATGACACACTATGACTAGGGTTGTGGCTTGACAAGGAAATGCTATTACTATCTCCCAATCAACTATATCATTGGGCAATGGAAACACTCAAACTTCTGAATCCACGTGGATTTGATGTCTTGTACCTGCAATCCTACAATAAAATATATGTCATACATGTATATAGATTATAAACAATCACGCCATGAAGAGGAAATCACAGAATCATAGGGCACTCACAAGCGAGTGATGCAATCCCGTTCCCTTCACCAATATAGTGTCACATCAAAACTAACGAAACTAAAACATCAATTAACTATAGATGAGCATATATCAATATTAACTCAAATAATCAACTATGCTAACTAGAAAGCATGTCATAATCAATAATCATCCATAAAGTGTACATCACATCACAATATAAAAACCATCATTGCTCCAATGTTAGCGATTAACAACAACATAGTATCATGGTCTATCAAAGTAAAAGAACTGTCTGAAAACATAAGCAAATTAGAGGAGCACTACAATTTCAAATATTGGCAAGATTTAGCCTCCTTTAATTAATGATTTCATATGTTAGCTTGTTGTAGTGTAATTTTGGGATATTAAGCATAGATAAGTATAAATGCAAGGTTCCCTCTCTCATATTTTCACCTAGCAATCTAATAGAAAATATAAGCATCCAAGCATTCAAGTATTCATGCATTCAAGAGAAATTCATCAAGCGTTTAGAGACATCATCAAGATTCAAGCATCATATTAAGGATATTCTTGTGTGTTTTTGAGCTAACATTTGTGATGTAGGGCTTTGATTCAAGCAAACAATTCAATTCAAGATCTATCAAGCATTCCTTTGATTCAAGATCCACATTGAAGCTAGCCACTTCACACAATTTTTTAGATTTCATAGCAATGGTTTGGTGAGTTGCAACATAGAATTTTGTTCATTCATCATTTCCCTTCTTCATTCTATTTCATTCCAAGGTTTAATTACCAACAAGGGGTTTGACCTAGGAAAACCCCTATTTACTAACAATCAATAAGTTTTTCCTCTCTTGCATGTTTTTGTTTGAAAATTTAGGTTGAAGACTTGAAGATCATTTGAAATGAAAAGTTTCAAAGTTCTAAAGTTGCATTGTAAACTTGTCATCTTCACAAAAAATCACCTATAGGCTAGATTTGGAAGTTTCAGAACCTGAGACCAGAGAAGAAGGAAGTGAAGACATTGAGCTTCAGGATCACATTTAGAGATTTCAAACATTCAAGATGGAACTAAGTTAGAAACAAGGGAATCTTAGTCCTCAAAGTGGAATTTTGTAGAGATTCTTTTGGATTTGTTCTAACATCTTAACATTTTGTATCTACCCCGAAAAAAAGCAGTGGGACTAAGACAACAGTAAGGGATTCCTAGTTCTCCCTAGCATATTTTCACAACATTTTTTTATTTCCATAATGCTCATTACATTTCTAGACTTCCTAGGTACACATACCCTAACTTGTTGCTGCTTAATTTCATCATTTGCACTCATTATTTGGCCTCATTACTAGGTTTTTTGACTTGAATGTTAAATTGTCTTTTCCAAGCTTTTGCTTGGTGGTGAACCCCTCAAAGCTTAAAGAACCCCCTCCTAAGTCTTCCTTGTTGAGAATTGACTCACTTTTTGGGTTGACATTCAATCCAATTTTGGATCCTAGGACATATTTGAGTGATAATTGGAGAATTGTGGTGTTCTATGACCTAGGCCACAAAGCACCCATTTTCCTATTCTTCATTTTGGTGAACCTGACATTTTAGAACATTCATTTTTCTGATTTGGGGTTCATTAAGGTCCTAGATCTAGGTTGCACTCATTCTTACATTGCACCTTGCATTAGTGAAAGTGTATCTAGGGTTTCTCATATTTGCACTAGTGAAAGTGCATATAGGTTGCATTTTTTATTTCTTACATCATTTTATCTCATTGAACAACTGAAAAGTACATTGTCAATCATCCTAATTGCATTTAGAAACTTGCATTCAAATTTGCTTGTCACCAGTTACTTTTTCTTGCATTCATTTGCACATTTTTTAATTTCTAAACATCAAATCCCTAAATAGGTAACCTCTGAACATTGTAAACAATCCAACATTTGTTATTTTTCTAACAAAAACCTCTACTAGGACTAAAACACCCTTCCTAGCATCTTAGTCCCTCTCAGGGTTTCTATCTCAGATCCCTCTTTGTTGTTTGTTGTCTGTTCCAGTCCCTAGAACCTCAAAATCTCACCAGTAGGACCAAGACGTCCTTCCTAGCATCTTAGTCCCTATTGATTTTGACTTTCCAATTTTTAGGGTTTGAAATTTCTCTTTTGTGCTTCTGTTTGCTACTTTTAGTTTTCTGTTACAGTTTGCAAAATTGTTGTTATTCCAAATTTTTTCACCTCAAGTGTAATTGCAAGAATAAGATATTGTGTTCATTGCACTTTCTTTGGTTTATCATTTGCAGGAGATGTACTACTTGGTGTCCTATTGTCAATACTATGGTTAGACAAAGTGTGAGACTCATGGAATCCCATGATAAAACACTTGTTGTGGATCTTGGGTTATCTATCTCTCTTACTTCTAGTGTTGGTACTAGTTCACTAGGTATGGACCATACCTTTGATACCTCTTTTTCTATGCCTACCTTACCTACAAGTGCTATGCCAAGTATTCAAACAACAATTGATCATATCCCTCAAGAAAACATAATAAAAATGCATGAAGACTTAGCCCATTTACAAGATAGTGTGAGTACTAAAAACATTTCCAACGCTATTATACCTACCATAAATAGTATTCATTGTATGATGGAAAGTGATGAAGAACTAGAAGTTGTGTGTAACATAGCTCAAATCTTTAGAAAACACCTTCCTCCCACCACCAATGGTGCTCCTTTAAACAATGTGCAAATCCAAGGAGGATTTAATCAAACTCCTCCCCATTCAATCATAACCTCTATTCCCACCTATACCAATCCTCAAGTGACCACAACAATGCAACTAAATATCAATGTCTTTCCTACCTCAAACATTTCCACTAGTGCTCCTTATACTTATGTGGCATCTAATCTTATATCTCCTCTCATAAGTTGTTCATTCACTTGTCCTCCCAAAACATGTACATACCACCACCATATTCAATCCCATCCTAAACTACATACGATGACCCTATCATTAACCACCTCTAACAAAACCTCTCATCCATTCAATGTCAAGTTTCCACCATAAATCAAAATTAAAATGGTCCACCTTTATACTATGCCAAAAGCAACCCACTATCCTTGGATATATTGAGAACTCCAGTGCCGCAAGTTATAGAGATCCCTAGATTTGTGAAATATGGAGGAAAGGGAGACCCTACTAATCATGTTAATGCCTTTACCACCTTGTGTAGTGACTTTATCCTTGAAGACACACTTTTGGCTAAGATTTTTCCCCAATCCTTGAAAGATGTTTCCTTGGACTAGTTTTCTGCATTATTGAATAACTCAATTCATTCATTTAATGAACTTGTTGAAGCCTTTATTAACCAATTCCAAGTGCATATGGTTCACAAAATTACATTATCTAATTTGATCAGATGTGGGTGAAAAAGTCACTAACTTTATTTCACATTAACAATGGTTGTATTCCCAAATCAATGTGAAGATTCCTAATTCTCACCTCCAAAATATATTCATAGAGAATTTATAAAGATATGAGACAAACTTACCATGATGAAATTCCCTTCCTTCATGCACTTGTGCACTACCCTTCAAGATTATCAGAATTCTATAGATAGTTGTGAACCAAAAACCACCTCTACCCATCCTAAAAAGTATGAATCCTCAAACCAAAACTCCTACTAGCCTTTCAAAAGATAAAATAAAATTTTCCTTCAACTAAACTCCACATCCCAACCTACCCAACAAGTTGATACCTAAGTAGCTGTTGGGCATGTCTAGGATCATCATGGAAAAAACAGGCCCTTAAGTGGCAATTTTTTTTTTAAAATTAGAGTTAGGCAACTTGACGTAAAAATTTGAATAAGTTATCTATATTATTTCAAAAATGTGTAAGAATGAATCTATAGAAAATTGAATGTAGTTTCTAAACTACTAGGTTTATTTTAAAAATAGAAAATCTATTTGGTGAAAATTTAAAATTTCAATGTAGTAATACTTAAATTTCAGGGAAAAAAATAAGTAGGTGTCTGTCTGACCACCCTAACCACAATAAAATGATAATATTTTTTATAATATTTTATATTTAGGTAGAGGACTCATGTCCCGATGTGATGCATATTTTTTTGTAATTTTTTTCTACGTAAATAATTAGTTATGAATTTTTTATTACAACTTTTGAAAAATATAAAAACTCGTATGTCTAACCACCTTAACTTGGTCAAAACTTCATGAAATTCAATTTTTCCTTTTTTAATCCTATAGTATGTGAAGCATAGAATGTGATACATGTTTCATATTGAAAAAATGTGATACCGTTTGAAAGCTATAGACTTTTTTTCAATCAACCTATCAATCAGGACTTTAGTCATAATTCAAATAGAAAATAAATAATAATAAATTTTTTAATTCAAAATGAAGAATAATTTATATTGGTGGAAAGCTAAGAATTTCCTTTAAAAGTCCTTTTTGTTTCATCAATTTTGGGTAAAAAAAAAGTTGTCAGCCACATACCCTATATATACCCATCATATTGCCACTTTTTGGCCCATCATGATCCTACACATACCCTGCTATAAAAAAGACTAATCCTTATATATTTGGGGATCCACAAGAACAATTTACTCCCTTACCTGAAATACTTCACAATATCATGACTTAGCTAATAAACAAGAACATGCTTACCTTACCTCCCATTCAACCTCTTGACCCTAGCAAGTCATTACCTTCGAGCTTCAGGCACAATGCCTATTGTGCTTATCACCAACAAAAAGGACATGATACAGAACATTGTAAGCGTCTTAAAAAATTTCTGCAAGAAATCATTGATTCTAATCATATCCAAATTGGACTGTGTGAATGAAATAGGTAATAAATCTATAGCTCCTCCTAACCAAAGCTTACAAATATTTACCAATCCCATGCCTAATAGGCTAGTGAAACTAATCCTAATGTGATGAACGTCGACATGGATGATGAAAACATGAGAAATAACAAACAAAATACTATGGATGATGATGAACAGAGTCCTATGGATACTAATGACCAAAGACCTATTAGTACAATGATAGGAGTGATTGACATCAAGCCTCATAAATAGTAAACCATAATGCCTATGGATACTACTTTCTCTTCAGAAGAAACAATCAAGAATGCACCTGATGGTCCTCTTTACATATCCAATAGAATCAATAACAAGCCCAATCCTAGGATTTTAATTGATCCCATCTATGGAGAGAATGTGATCACAGAAGAAATTTTACATGTGCATGAACTTACTCAAGATAGATATGATAAACTGAAAGCATGGATTAAAACACATGATGGTTTTTCTTGTGCTACGATGGGATCGATCACACTCCCTTTACAAGTTGGACCAATTAAATTAAATGTATCATTCTATATCATCTCTAATTCAGACCAATTTCATGTGAAGTTAAGCTGCAAATGGATTCACTCCATGAATGCGGTCCCATCCATTGCCCATAAGTGCTTAAAGTTTCTAGTCAGAAATGAAATATTCCCTTTGCAATGGTTTCTGGTTTTGATTGTGTGAGAATTTTTGCATCAACATTTCGGATCACACTCCGTGATCCATCATCAGGATGAGAGCAATGCTAAAGGGGAGAATGAAAAGATGCAGACCAAGAGCTATTTAAAAAGAAGAACAAGGGAGGGAAAGGACAGAGGGGGGCACAAGACCAAGAACCAATAAGGAAATAAAAATAGACAAAGAAACCCATATATATATATATAATAGGAAACAATTAAAAAATTACAAAAAGAAATTCTCATACAAATATATATAAAAGATAAAGAACCAAAAAGGAAATGTATACATATCCCTTAACCTTATGAAAATGCAGAAATATTTGTATGGAAATAAATAAATGTATAGGAAACAAAGAAATAAATGAAAATAAAGATAATAGGAAACAAAACAATAAATAAAAATAATTACAATTATATATATATATATATATATAAGGAAACAATGGGGAATTATAGAAGTTCACTTAAAAAGAACAAGACACAACAAGAAATATATAAATATATAAACCTTAACTTTATATAATTGTAATAATATTTATATATGTATATATCTCAAAAGTATATATAAATATGATTATACAAACTCAAAGGAAAGAGGGTCAAGATCAAAAAATAAGACAAAAGCAAGAGGAACCACAGAATACGAGAAGAAAGGAAGGGAAACAAGGAGGGGAAAGAAGGGACGAAGGCCAACAATAACAGGGAACAAATAAATAAAATAAAAACGAAATTCACGTATTTAAATAAATGACAAAGAACCAAAAAAGGAGAAAAATTAAAATTAAAAATTAAAAATAAA
>VDFB02085282.1:0-12817 GCA_007258455.2 Sequoia sempervirens
TCTCAAAGAGAAAAATTGGAAAAGTTGTCAAAGTTGTCATCAAGTCATGGAAACTTTCCTACAAGTTTTATTTCCAAACTTCAGACTATGAAATCTAGAGAATTTAGGAGTGTAGACATAGGACCAAAGGACCCATAAATTGATTTTAGAAAGCCCTATAAAGACACATTCTCCCTTGGGAAAATGAGTCCTAGAGGACACTCAAAAACAATATTTTGATGATAGGTGAAAAAATACTAAACCATCTTAGATCCTTTTGAAAGTTGTAGGCTTTGTTAGATTAAGGTTTAACCTTGTGATTTCATGTGTTACTTTGCATTTTTGGGTTCATTTTCTATTTTTAGTCTTTCTCCCAAAAGTGTTACTTTGCATTCATGGTTGCCCTACTCCAGGTTTGTCCCCTGGTTTTAAAGAAGTGCCACTGCGTGCGAAGCGCCTGCGACAAATGATGCGTTCAATGGGAATCACAAATAAGCCCATGGTCAGTAAGGAATCAGCCCCTAGTGCCCCGGCGTCTAGAAAATTTGGGAATGGACCTTATGATTCCCCTATTCAGGATGAAATTAATTCAGCCCTAAATAAGCTCAAACTTGAGGACATGGTGAGTATGGCGGAAAAAAGTACGGAGGGCCTTTTCAACGTTCCTCCAAAGTGGACTGAGAAGGATACATGTAGAAGGCCGGAATCAGCACGATCTCTCACGATGGGAGGATCATGGGCTTGGAGCAGAAGATTAGCTGGAGTCATAGAGAGAATGAAGGACAGGAAAATCCCTTACCAAGGAAAATACAACAATCATAGGAGGAAAGATTGACTAGTATCGAGTGCAGTATGTCCAAGATTGGCCAAAACATTAGGGCCACTGTAGCGAACAATCACAAAATTGTTAGGCATAACACCATTATCATCAATGCGATGGTGGAAAAGCTTGAAAAAAACCAAAAGGGTTCGCTGGTCGTGGATTTGGTTGCAGATAGAGGTGGTAGCAGACCTACTGGTGAAGGGATTTCGACTCGTACCCGGGCTAACATTAAGAGGAAGACCCCGACTTCGTCACATACGGCTCAAATTCTCAAGTAGGGGTTACAGGATATGAAGGATGTTGAAAAGGAGGCTGAGGAGTTACTGAACACCTTGGAGTAGCGCAGTGGTGTTTGATGCTGGTTTTTTGGGCGGTCCTTTTTTGGGCCTTGTTGTCTCTTTGTGTTGTCGTTTCCTTTTTGGGACAGCCGTTTTTTGGCCTGTTTGATCTTTTTTACGTTGCTGTTTTGTTGACTTTGGCTTCGCGGTTTAGGGTCCACTGGCGAGCTTCCTTTTTCCTTTTCAAAACAAGATCTCCTTCAAAGTTGACTCACCTAAGGGATGAAAGTCAAACTTGGCTTAAGAGATCTCTTTTTCCTAATGAGATAGTGGGAAATAGGTGCATTACACCCCATTTTTCCCTTTCTATTTATAGTAAAATTGGTGAACCCCCATTCCATTTTAGTACACACATTTCCTACCATTTCAAGAGGATTATCCTTGTTTTCCTAAAGAAAATTCACAAGATCCTTATCAATGAGAGATTTCTCAATATTCATTCCATTTTCTATGATCTCATCAAATGTATTAGCACATTATATTTGCAAGTGAAAATCCAATTCATGATTTAGATTTTAGGTAAATATTTGGACAAGTTTTTTTTCAAGAATAGGACAGGGGATTTGCTTAAGTACCATATATCTTCACCTTTGTAAAAAGGGAGAAAATAATTCTTAATTACTTTATTTTATACTATACAAATCATTTGTGGATATTTCATGTTCAATGTTATATGAAAAATGTGCAATGAACATTTTTTCTAATTCATGAAAGGATTTAATTTCATGTGGTAGGTGAGAACCATTCAATGCCTCAACCTCCTAAATTTTGAGGAAAGAGGTACATTAAATAGGTATCATTGTGAGAAACCTCAAGACAAGATATATTAAATTTCATTATATGTTCACGTGGATCAAGTATTCCTTTATATTTGTCAAACATAGGCATTTCAAAATTTTGAGGAAAGGGGATCATAGCTATGGATTTATCAAAGGGATAATGGAATATGCGTATAGTTCTTCTTGGTTTGTCCCATTTCCATATTTTCTATATTTTATTGTAAAATTTGAATTTGTGTTTCATTTATACGTCCCAAATGAGGGTATATTGGTGGGAATGTGTGTAATTTTTTTTCTTTGTGGAAGGTATTATTGGGTAGGTATGTTGAACGTTGGATTTTTGGAATGTAATCTTTACTAGGTATGTATGTTTGGGAATGTGTTTGTGGCGACATAGATAAGAACTAAGGAAATAGTGTACTAGCTTGAATTGGATTTAAAGGGTATGGCATGTTTTGCATGTTAGGATTGGTGCTAATTGGGATAGAATGTGCAATGGTATGGGATGGGTTAGGTGTAAAGTGATCATGTGTATCTTTATGTTATTGTTATTTAACCTTAGATGTTTGAGGTTTAGGTGGTGATGTGTAAATCTAAGTCAAAAACACCTTATCCAATGAATTTTTTTGTATATTTTGTGGTGGGGTCAATATATCGAGTTACATGATAGGCACATGCTTCTCATAGGTGTATTTATTTGATTTCTTTCTCCCAAATTATTAGTCATAGCGAAGGTTATGAGATCTTGTTCTTTATAAATAGGATTGTCAAGGTTAGTGGGTAACTTGGCACCTTATTGAACTAGAATTTGAAGATAGTGATTAGTATTTTTCTTCAACAAAAGTTCTAAAACTCTCATTTCCTTAGGGTCTTGTTCAAATTATTGTATCTCCTCTAAGGTTTTTTCTTTATCAGAATCTTCCTCAATAAATGGATCTTCATATAGTGTGTTTAAATTTGAGATTGTTCCATTATCATATTGGTACTACCCATGCTTGTTGGGATATGTAACTCATTTTGATGGGGGAGTCTATGTTTTTCTTGTATTATGATCTTGTGATTGGAATATGTTTAAATGTAAGACTTAGAAAAGATATGACTTGATTTCCAACAATTTAATATTTGTTGCACACAACCAAAATAGATCAAAAGCTAAGCTAGATCTCCAAATGATAAATATATTGTTTAATTAAACTAGACTTGTGAGTCCAAGAAAATAGATATTAATTGGTACTAATATTATTATACTTGAACTAGAAGATCAATGTTTATAATGTCTACCTGAACAAGACTTATGAGTCCAAGCAAACTGATAAATATTGATAATGATAGAGATATGATATCTAGATTAAAAATTTGATAAGTTTATATAATGATATGAAAGATCAAATTTTTTTATGCTCCTTCAAACCTTATCAAAGATAATACAACACAGTAATGCCAATCAAATATTTATTTCACATCTTTTTGTTTGATAGTTTGATACTTTAAAAAAATTAGTTTTTGGTTATTCTTTGAAGATCTCAAGGGATACTATTACCAATGAAAAGTGGCATGTAAGGAATCAAAAGTGCAACACAATTTCTCACAAGCACATCAATGTTAATAAAAAGCACAATTATTGTTATCAATTAAGTAGAAATTAATTAGATGCTTAGAAATATAATTCTCATTTGAAATGATAGTGATATGTCTTATATGTTCAACATAATGTATCAGACGCACACTGATATACATCTGAAATGTGTAACGTAATGTATTAGAAGCAAAATGATGTTGTTCAACTACATTTTGCTACAAACCATTTTTATTTTAAGGATTTTAGTTTAGAAAGAGATATAAAAAATGATAAAGATCATGGCTATTGAATTTTTCATTTGAAAGAAGAAATATTTCAAAAATATACACCAAGCAACATTAACTAGATTCTAAATATAAGAGGATAAAGATAATAGATTTTATTGTTTTGTTTTATTTTGGAATATTTTTATTTTCTTATGATTTTTGAGTGTTTTTTTGAAATTCGTTCAAAAACTAAAAACACACAATTATATAATGCAAAAGGAAATTTTCATATGGCTCAATTTGGATTTTGTGTCCCCTTTTGGTTTCAAGAGGGGAAGGCACATTTTTAAACCTTCAAACATACAAGACACATGAACATGCATAATCAAGTGGGTTTATCAATCTTTGTAAGCACAAAGACACCACAAGAAAAGATGGCCAAGAGGTTGCAACTAGGATTTATAGGCTCAACTAGGGGTATCCTCTATATATGATAAGGGCATGTGAGGCCTAATCTATAGATGAAAGGGTAACCCACTCTCCACCTTCACCTCTCTAAGGCATAAATTTATTAGAGGCTTAGCCAAGATTAGAAATATACCACTTCCAAGAGGCATATATTTTAATTCATCCCCCAATCTTTATACTTTTTTAGAACACAAGACTCGAGGTTGTCCCCTAGGGTGATGAAATCCCTAAGAAAACCCCCTAAAAAGAAAAGAAGATTACTTATTTTTGATCCTCAAGATCACCTTATGATGCAAGAGGAGATAATATTTAAGTAGATATTTGAGAATAAAAGACAATTATTTACTTTTATATCCAAAATCCAAATAAGAAAGATTAATTTTAGCCCAATTTCCAATGTGAAAAGACATGTTAACCGAGATTATCTAAAGCAGTGATACAAAAAATATAAAGAAATAATGATTATTTTGCAATTTAAGGTAGGTATGGTGATTAAAATTAAGGTACCTAAAGTCCAATACTAAATTTAAGAAGATAATTTGATCCAATATAGACTAGTCAAAGATAGATTTTGCAACCATTTTGTCTTTTGAAAGATCTGATACCTACACACAAAGACCCACAACACACAAGCCTAGAAAATACTAATGACTCAAATATAAGGGTTAGAAATTTAGATATTTGATTATCTAAAATCAATAAAAATCAATCAATATTGAACTATGCACTAGTCAGATGCATAATAAATTATATCAACTATGTAACACAAATCTCTCACAAGCATAATAAAATGAATGAAATACATGGAAAAATAGCTCAGATGTATAATAAAATGAATCAAATACATAGAAAATTAGCTTATATGTGTCATGTGTTGACTTGATGTTTGATAAATTAAATAAAAAAGTCTCTCAAATGCATTGCAATTTTCTTCAAATGTGTAGTAAGTCACCTTATATATGTAAAAATTCATCTTAAATGCATCTAGATCTACCAAAAATATGCACGAATATCGACAAATACACAAATATATATCAAGTGAACCATGTGTTGGATCAAATGCATTAGAAGTCAGCTTAAATGCACTACAAAATGGATTAAATGTGCAGTATGGCACCTGCAACCTTCAAAAATATAAATTTCTTGCAACATATATTGTTAACTAATTAGAGAAGTGAGTCCCACTAGGTGTGCCAAAATGTGGATGAGAAAAATTTGAGTTATGAAAAATAGTATCAATGTAATGCAAGTACAAAATTCACACTCAAAAATCACTCAATAAAGCTCAAGATATATGCACAAAATGAAATGATAAACAATTATACCATAACAAAGACCTCAATTATCTCCATTATTTCTTTGACAATAGCTTGAATGCTTGATATGTGGGTTTCTCTTTAGAATATCATAAGCATGATAGCCCAAGGATAGTATATAGCCAATATTTTGATGCTTGCACAAAGATAGTAGATAGATGATACTCTTGCTTGCTTGCTTGATAATGTATTCTTGATCATAATGTAATCTAGGGGATATGAACGAATGAATGCTTTATTTATATTATTCACTTGATATTTGATTAATGACGGAGATTAATTAGAAAGATCAATGGATAGGAAAATTTAATATATGGTAGGAGCAATAATTTAGTGATTAGATAATATTATTAAATTAAATAAATTTATTTAATTCATAAGAGTGTAGTTGGGAAAATAAATAAAATATATATTTTTTATTTATTTTTTTTGGAAGAAAAGATTTAATTTAAATTTAAATAAATTATTTTAATTTATTTAATTTGAGGGAGGAGTGTTAGCTAATTAAATAATTTTTGACAATTATTTAACTATAGTGGACCAAAGATAATTTTAATTTGATTTAATTCAATATTGGAGGGAAAATAGTAAGTGATGTATTGATTAAATTATTAAAAAATACATAATTAATGTGGATAGAAGAATTGATAAGACAATGATAACATGACAAGATGGAAATACATTAGTAATTTTTAGGTGTTTACAACATCAAATACCTTATGGGACATATAGACTCAAATTTGTTAGCCCCTACCATCCTTACCCAATTGGACAAAAGAAAGCAATGAAAATACATGGTATAAGAATTAGGAAATTATGGAGATAACAAACAAGCACAAATGAACAAATATAAATCATGTCTTTATTTGACCCAAAATACAATGATGAGGAAGTATTGCATATATAGGCAAGGAAGAGGCAATGCACATATTTTATGGATTGACAAGTGCCCCATGAAGTGGCATAGATGAGTAGACAAGTGTCCTATACATGTCAATCTTTGGATCATTTAGAATGTGCAAACCAACAACTTACAAATGACCAAGTCATCAAAATTGGTGACAAGTCTTGAGTGACGTTTTAGGTGAGATGAAAAATCTTCTAACCTCAAAAGGTATGTACATGAGGTTTACCAAATAACTAGGTAACCTCTAGAGGCCTAAAAGGTTGCACATTTAGTTAGACAAGATATTGTCTAACCTCATCAACCTAAGTACACTTAAGTATAGTGAATAAAATGGAGGGTTGTGAGGGGATCCAACTACAAAACTTGAGAATCACCAAAGTACCATAGCTTCATCTACAACCTCTTATAAAAATAAAAACAGATGCAAAAAGCTTATCCCTCAATGAGAATAATAGAAAGAGATAAAACCTCAAAATGTCCCATATTATTAGGTATGATGATAGCGTTGTCAAGACTGGTTTGTGGAATCAAAATAAATGGGCCAGGTGGGCACACTACCCCAAAGTAACATCACTGTGCTCTATATAAGTACTAGAATCTCACAAAATATGATCCACTGAAATAATCCCCCATATGAGAGCTCAAGATAGAAGGTCTATGAGACCCCCAAAAAGAAGATTCCTCCACTGATTCATTGAAAGAAGCATTAGCATAACACTATCATAATCCACCTTTAATGATAAGAGATATAAGAATACCAACTGAAATCAAGCACAAAAGAGTGCAAGGAATCTAGACCCATAATCAGTTCCAAAAGATGTATAAGAAGCTGAAAAGGGTGTGTATCAAGGCACACACATATGAGGTGAGAATCACAAGGATCCATTGTTGTGATGGAAAATCAAGGAAACCACACACCATGTGGTAAGAATCATGAGGATCCATAGCTGTGATGGCTAATCAAGGCTCCCCCCATTACGCTTTATAATTTAGTGTAAGTACAAAATTTCCAAATTCCCTCCCTAAGGAACACATTTAGTTTTTATGGCACTTCATGTTGCATTTACAAACTTATTTGCTGGTATGAGTTCATACAAGTTTATTTCATGAGGCAGATTAGGAAGACATAGATTGAGTATTTGATAGAGGAAACAATAGATGAATTGATAAGAATAAAGGGGAATTTCAACACCTTTCAAGATCAAATTATAGAAATACTCTAGTAGAAGTGGTTGAGGAGATTTAAAAGACCCTCTTCTCTAGGAAGGTCTAGATTCGATACTTTAGTGACCCAAACCTTAATTTTGTCTTGGAAATATTAGAGAATTTTAAAGCACTTTTCCTAGAATAGTACCAGCTCTTGAGTGACTAAACATGGCAAGAGGGTAATAGTGAGCTAGATAGTCAATTTTTTTTCTCTTATTTCAATTCTTTATTCTTTGAAATATTGCAATAAATCGCTACATAATTTGGGGGTGTAATTAGTTATAATTATTTTATGCCCATTATATAATAAAAGTATGTAATGTAATTTTTGGATTATTAATTAAAAAATAAAGATAAATTATAAATTTTAGGTCAATGATCAATTTAGAATCTAAGTCAATTAACTCTAGGAGTTTTTGTTCAAGTGTTCAAGTTGGGTATTTATGTAGGTATCAAAGACATTGTAAAGGGTTGAAAATTTTAGATATTTGTCAAGTAGTAAGCTACTTGGAGCAACAAGTTAGTCCACTAGTATTTATATTTTGTAGCTCCAAATTTTCCAAACTAAGCTATGTTATAATGCTCTACTTTGAAATTCAATGAGAAGGATGATAAGCCAATGTTTGTTTCATAAAAAAATAACTATTCATATTTGATTTTGTGAGGTGAGGTGCAAATATTTTATGTGTAATAGAGTATTTTTTGACATATTTCTTTTTAGTTTTTAATTTAATCCATAGATGATTGTACTACTCTTGTTAATGGTTGTGTGTAATACCAACCGATCAAAGTTAGTTTATGCTTTTTCTTAATGAATTGATCGATTGGTGTTGTTGCAAAATAGATCCATTTTTTATTTATTCCATCTAACTCGAGCCATCTTTTTATCTTTATTTTAAATAAGTCAAATACATAAGTAAAAAAGAAATATTAAATATATAAAAATTTAAATCTAGGCGCTTTCCTTGAATAGGGGAAATCTAATGCATATCATATGAAAATTGATTGTATTTCTAGATTTGAATGTCAAATATTTGAATTTCCATAAATCATAGATTTTATTATTGCAAGTATGTTTGCATGCAATTTGATCTTTTTGTTTTAGATTGCTAACCATAGGCTTAAATCTTAAATAATCATTCAAGATCTCACCAAAGGCCAATAATATAATGGAGACAACTATGTAGATCGTTGAGTTTTTCTTGCATCACTATGACCTAGTAACATACATCTTGGAGTTCTTGGATGTCTTCTTGAAATTAATTGCTTTTAAGGAGAGGTAAAGTAATGTTGTGACTTTACTTTTTTGTTAGTGTGGGTTGTCAAATATTTGATCAACACAATCTATGTAGGATATTATTTATATGATCAACATATACAAAATGACTATTCTTGTCTCCCCTATATTTAAAAAAAAAATCTCTAATTTTTTTATAGACTAAAAAATACTGAAGACAATGAAGATTACACCACTCAAAAAGAAAAAACTCTATTATTATTTTAATACAAAATACTCAAACCCTATAATTTCTCAATATAAATATATTCTATCTTTCGTTTTGTTTTTATACAAGAAAAATTTGGGAAGGTGAAGGATAAAATTATAGCAGTGTAAGGTGCATATTCATTTGAAGGAGCTTAGTGTGCATGCAAACTTTTCCCTAATGCATGTATTTGATCCTCTTTAGAGAATTTCTTTGTGAATGTAATGCAATAACCTTTTTAACTAAGCTTTAAGAAATTGCTGTATATAAACATCGAAAAGACATATAAACATCACACATGATCTTATATGTATATTTGGCAAACAATTAGTACATAAACCAACTATTTGATGTCCATTCGAAAACAGTGGCAGGACAGATTCTGCCAGATTTTTATGTCTTTAGAAGAAACTAAAACTCAGTATAATGACGCTCGAGTAACTGTACAAATTTATTGAAAGAGTGCCACTACAGGGCTTTTAACCACATGGTCATTCATATCAACCAGCTCAGATATCCGTACAGCGCAAATTCGTTTGCCGCACCTTCCTCTACCTCCAGAGTAAGAGCAAAATTTGCCTTGTCAAATTTCTTTTTAAATTCCACAACGTCAGGATCCACCCGTATTTTGAGTCCATTGGGCACCTCAACAATTGCGTGATAATACGATATATCATCTCCCACATTTGTTAGTGTTCTTTTGAAGGTCGAAAAGGAGGAGGATGTGGCATTCTTGCTGAATACTGCAGTGAAGGAAGGATAGTTTAGGCCGTCGGAACCCAAGTCGAGGCCGTTGGGACATGAAACATGCGTACCAGTAATTGATTGAATTTGCTGGGTGGTGTAATTGAGAGTGCACAGATAGTTGGCGTAGTCTTCCACGCTGATGTCGTAGACAAGTCCAGGATCGGCGGCTTTATTTGGATTGACGTGGCCTGCACCCATATCGAACGGCGTCGCGGCGCTGCCATTGAAGCCGAGGTCGATAATGGGCGTGTTGGAATTGTCGAGCGTGTAAGAAGTGGTCATTAAAGCAGACTTGATCGCCGCAGGACTCCAGTCGCCGTGAACGGCTTTCATCAGAACCACCAGCCCGGCCACATGGGGACATGACATGGAAGTGCCAGAGACCATGGCGTAATTGTCTCCCATACTGGTGTTTGGAAGCCACGCCGCCAGGATATTTACACCAGGTGCTGTGACGTCGGGCTTCAGAATATTTTGGCTTGGTGGATACGGCCCTCGAGAGGTAAAAGACGCCACAGCAGGTGCAGGCTTCACGCCTAGCAACGTCATACCCAACTGTATTTCCACAACTGGACTTGACGTTGAAGAAACATACTCCACTACAGCTGCTCCATCTTGCGGATTCAGGACGACAGTAGGAAAACTGTCATCCGGAAAAGACTGGAAGGGAAAGGTTCGACACCGCAACCAGTCCTCGGGCTCCCGCGGCCATCAAAGCCTCAATAAGCGAATCGCTCGTATTCGCGCACAACAGCACTGTTCCGTTCAGTGTGGCGGCGTCGAACTGTCTCCGACATGCAGGGTCTCCGCTTTGGTAAATGAGCTTGCTCTCAGATATATGATAGCTCCCGTTTTGGTTAGTGTACAAGGAGGAGCCTCGGGTAACGCTACCGTCGCCCAGCTTCAAAGTAGCAGCATAATCTCTGTCGATCGTGCTGACACCGATCGTGAAAATCCACGGCGCTCCGTTGTGCATATTTCCCCGTGTCCCGCTGTTGCCCGCAGAGCATACGACCACAACGCCTTTCTTTATCGCCGCGAAGGCTCCAAGGGCTATAGCGTCTTGGAAATAGGGAGGCGAGAGGTACCCAAATGACATAGACATAACGTCAACTCCATCACTAATAGCAGTCTCCATTGCAGCCAATGTGTCGGATTCCGTACTCCCATTGGACCATATGACCTTGTACATGGCCACTCGCCCGGCAGGAGCGTAGCCGTAGAAATCAACGCCTTCGACGTAGTTACCTCCTGCAGTGGACGACGTGTGGCTTCCGTGCCCAAACCAATCCCTCGGAGATTCGTAGTCCGTGTCGAGGCTGAGCTTCCCGGACATGGCCACCAAACCTTTGTTAAAGTAGCGCACTCCTATCAGCTTTCTGTTGCAGAGAGAAGAGTCGAAGGCTGTACCATTTTGGCAAATTCCCTTCCATCTGGCCGGGACTGGTCCCATTCAATCGTCACGGAAACTCCGGCTCTCTGGCCAAATTCCAGAGTCCAGCATGCCCACGATTATGTCTTGCCCGAATCGAGACTCTGGCAAAATACCCTTAGCAGGGCTGAGTTCCAGAAATTCTGTGGAATGTGTGGTATCCATAGTTCCCAATGAATCGGGAAACGATGATATGTGACCGGGCATCTCCTCCAGCATATCGAGCTGCGACTGTGTTAGCATGGCGCTGAAGCCGTGCAGGACAGTATCGTAAGTGTACAGATACAAATCCTCCTTCTCTATGTTCTCCTGATCCTCTACTCCTTTGACAGATGAAAGCAGCGATGTATACCAATGAACATGAGTAGGGAATTCACTAGGCATAGCAGACTTATCCATGTGGATTATATAGATGGAGGAAGGCTCTATGATTTCTGCACTCACAACATAACGAACCATGAACAAGGCTAAAAGTACCAAATAGACGCTGCTGAAATCCATTTCTATGCAGATCTAATAGTTGGTTTTGCAACCGTGATCCTCCTGATTAAATAGACCAGAGACTACCATAGTGTCAAGGGGTTACTATCACTGTAATGGCATTTGATTCACTGTACCGTACTAGCATTAATAATGTTTCCTATGCATTCAAACTCAATCTTGTTGATTTCATTTCCGTTGAAAGCTGATGCATCTCCCACCAAGTTTAATCAAATTATTCGAAGGGAATTGATAGCAGGCCAGCTCATATGATGGTTACCCATACCAGCATCTCATCTTATGTTAATAAGATCATTTCATACAAAACAATGGCCAGACATCGATTTGAAAGGCGTGCGGATTACCTGAAGCTCTCTGGATCCATGTTGAACTGATTAGTTTCCTATTTGGAAAATTTCCGATCACCCAGCACATCAATTAAAATAAATATGTATCTGGATAACGGTTTGCTGGAGCTTTCGCTTGCGTTTGATAATTCTATTTCTTGGCGAAGCATCTTGATATATGTTTGTCGATTTGTTTATTTGTTCTAATATTCCTCCACTAATCTGACAATGAGCAGAAACGGTACGTCCATCTTCATGGCGGTGCAGAAAATACATGAATAATACATGAATGTGAGCAGAAAATCCTGAAATTATGAAGCTTCTAAAAATAGGAGATTCCAGAAATTAAGATGGTTTGAAAGTTATAAGAAATTAGGAATATTTTCATTCTCATATCGTTTTCAAATTTGTAGTCTGAAATCTCAGTGTATATTTAACAACACATAGAAAAAATGTGAGTTAAAGTAATGTGAGTTGTATAATATTTGTTAATTTAATTTTATTTGAATATTCATTTTTGTGTTTTATATTTTATTATTCAACAATCTATTGTTTTATTTTATTATTATTTTAAGTATAAATTAGTATAATAGTTAAAGGTTCATTTTGATTGAGGAAAATAGAATAAATATTCATTATTTTGATATAAATAAGCTGTAAATTTAGATTATTTGACTATCAAATAAGACAATATTTAAATAGAATATTATATTTTACTACCTTCTT
>VDFB02085283.1:0-67956 GCA_007258455.2 Sequoia sempervirens
AAGTTCGATACCCATTCTAGATAATCAATTGGTCGGATGAATCCAGCATCTAATAGCTTTTTGAGCTCCATTTTAACTAACAAAGCAATTTGAGGATGCATTTTGGGAAGCTTCTGTCTGACGGGTTTTGCATCTGGATACACTGCTAGGTGGTGGACCACAGTATTTGGATCAAGTCCTGGCATATCCGCATAACTCCATGCAAAGTTTATTTGTCTTTCCCTTAGGAATGCTGCTAAGAGTTCTTGCTCTTTTGATAATAGTGATTCTGCATAGAATGTGATATGCGGGGTTTCCTCTGTTCCTAGGTTGACTGGGTTGCATTTTTTGGCCAAGACTGCTGACTTCTCTTGATGAATAGCTCTTAGAAGAAGATTGAATCCTTCATCCTTAGGTGCCTCAGAGAGGTTTTCACTGTTGGGTACATCCTTTATTTTTACTATTTTCTTGTCAGAGAGTGCCACGGTGTGGTTTTCACTCAAGGACTTGGATATGATTCTTAGTTTCTCACTTTTGCGACTGAAAGATTCAATCATTTCCCTGTAGTAGGCGTGTGTGTCCAATTCCATTATGAATCTTGCCTTGTGATCTCCATCTGGAATGTTATCCCTCAACCCCATGAATTCTGAGAGCGCTTCATCATTTTTGAATATATCGAGAACTGGTGGTCCTCGTTGGTCATAGTCGATCAGTTGGGGGTAGGCTAAGCGGATCTCATGATTTTGACTATTTGGTTCAAAGGATATGGTACTAATCATACATAGGGTGGTATCTTCGAATAACCTAGGTAGGTTGGATAAGGTATCTTCATCATCGCTACTAATATAGGGCTCAGTGATAAAATTATGTGTGTCCCTACCTGTGACTATTGGTGAGTGTAGTTGTACTATTACCGGCTGAGGAGAAACATTAGCAGCTCTAACTGAAGGACTTCAGCCATGTATGGTTATTCTCGAAGTGGCACATCCAAGACCAAGATTTGTTATAGGTCGCGTCTCAGGCATGATTGGTATTATGAGGCCGTTGTCATTTTGTCCCAATCTTTGGTTTCGGTCATAGCCCATCGCAAGCATCATGTGTAGGCGTCTGCTTCTTTCATCCATTGGTAATTCAGGTGTCGGTCTTTCATCTCGATACAACATGTTTGATGGATCTGCTTCAATTACTTCATGGCTAAGGTCTCCCCACCTTGTGAATTTAGGATAATTTTGAGGATAGGTTTGTGATGAGGGAGCTTGATTTTCTTGTGGGCATCCTCGTGATCTTGGAGATTGTGGTAACTCTCCTATCACAAAAGCATTGTTAGGAAGCCTATAACTTCCACAACCATCCTCCTGGATGATGAGCTTGATATTGGATATGGTGGGAATGGCGGGTGTCTCTGTCGTAGAAGTGAGAATGGTGGGATCGATGTATGATGTGGATGGGCCCTCATCATTTTTAGGCACTTGGGGGATTTTGTAATATTTGGCTTCAAGGTTCTTGCAATATGAAATCGGCTCAGGATCTCCATGGATGGTAACCTCTTGTCCGTTATGTGTGAATTTCACACATTAGTGGAAGGTTGATGCTATGGCTTTCATTGCATGGATCCATGGGCATCCCAGGAGAATGTTGTATGGTAAGTCGAGGTCCAGGACCTGACAGGTGGTTTCCATAAGTGTTGGCCCTACTTGGATAGGGAGCTTAATTGTGCCCTGAGATACTCTTTCTTGGTCATCATATGCTCTGATTGTGATGCCCTTCCCTTTATCAATGGAATCTTCTGATATCTTTAACTGCTTGATGAGACTAAAAGAACAGATGTTCAAACCTGCACTCCATCCACTAAGACCCTTTTGATTTTGCTTTTGTTCACAATGACCTCCAAGTGAAGTGTGCGATTGTGAGATGGTTGGTATGAAAGTCTTGGTCGAAAATGTAAGGAGATTAGGTGTTATGATGTTTCAACCATAGCTTGGAATTGTTCCACATCAAGATCTGTGGGGACAGTGGATGAGGCTAATGCTTCTTCGAGGATCTTTTTATGGGCCGATGACATTTTTAACAACTCCATGATGGAGATGTGTGCTAGTGTTCTTTTGAGTTGGTCTACAACATTGTAGTTATACAGAACAGCTCTTGATGAAGGGACTCTATTAGGTTGGGATGATCCTGCGATGGTGACTTTTCCGCCTCTTGTGGTGACTCCACAGTCTTCGGCATGGGCACCCTTGATGGTGATGACCATGCAGTTTTCATTGAGGTTGGCAACAACTGTTTCATATACATGATTGACACTACCTTTTCCTTTATCCTTGTTATTCCCTTTGTTGCCATGATTCGGCATCGGATTCGTGTAGATTTTAAGATCCTGATTCCTAGTAGGTCCTTCCACATTTATGATTCTTTTGTCGATGAGATCTTGGATGATGTTCTTGAGTCTCATACAATTGTTTGTGGTGTGGCCTTTGATTTTGTGGAATTCACACAATTGATTCTCATTGTACCAAGGAGGTTTGACATCAGGTTCTTGGTAATTCTCAAATGTAGGAGCTTGAATAAGTTTTTCGTCGATTAGCTTTTTCATGATGTCCTCAAGTGGTTCTCCCAAAGTAGTGTATTTTCGTTTGGGGTATGTTTTGCGTTGAGGTGGTCCTCTTTGGTCGTTGACATTATTGATGGTGGGATTATTGTTGGGTTGATATGTTGTGTGATGAGTGTTTTGGCGTTGTGGTTGGATTTACGGTGCGGGTGTATTTTGGCGTGGACCACTAATGACCACCTTGGCATCGACGACGCCATCATTAGTGATGTTCTTGTTTCTTGCCCATGTACGAGGTTTATCATTGTAATTTGATGGTGGGCAATTTTTTTGTGATTCGTGATATGATGTTGATTCGATGGGTTGGGTTGCAAGGGCTCTTTCAATGCTAAGTGCCTTGGAGATTAGTTGATCATAGGTGGTGATTCCCTAAACCTTAAGGTGGAATGATAAGCAGCTTTCAAGGTTGGTAATGATTGTGCAGACTTGTTGCTCTTCTAGCATGGTCCATTTGCTCCGATTGGCCTTGGATCGCCATCGTTGAAGAAATGAAGTGAAAGATTCATTCTTTCCTTGTTTCAGAGCGTAGAGTTCTTCGAGACTAACATCTATTGTAATGTTACATGCGTAGTTTCTAATGAATGCGTCTCTAATTTCTTCAAATGTCCTAATGCCTAAAGGTAAGCGAGAGAACCATTCTATAGCATCTCCTGCTAAGCTCCTAGGGAATAGCTGCATTAGATAAGTATCGTCATATGCAACCTCCATACAATGAAGCTAGAATTCCCTGATGTGATCTTCAGGGTTTCCCGTCCCTCGATATTTGTCAAATTTAGGGATCTCAAATCCCTTAGGGAATGGTTTCATGTCTAGGCTCCTATCAAATGGATAGGGACACAAGTTGCTTTGCATTTTGGTTGTTTGCCCTGATTGAAGATCGAGTACTTGTTGTGAAACAACTTGAGATTGTGTCGTCATATCATTAGAGGATCAGGGGGTGGGATGAATGTGTTTTGGGGTGTTGCAATCATGGTTTGGATGGATGGGTTGGTTTGTGCATTGTTCAATGGTATCGGTATGTTGTGGCAGGCGAAGTAGGCTTCTACTTGCTTTTGGATGAACAATGCTTGTTGTTGCTCTTGTTGTTGTTGTGCTAGGATTTTTGCTTGTTGTTGCACTTGTTGTTGTTCTGACAACGCTTGTTGTTCTGCTTGCTGTTGCACTTGTTGCTGTTCTAACAACGCTTGTCATTCTGCTTGTTCTTGTTCCCACAACGCTTGTTGTTGGGCTGCTAATTCTGTTGCTTCTTGTTGTTCTTGATATTGTTTTAATGCTTGTTGGTATGCTTGCCATTGCGTGGCTTGTGCAAGAAGTTGTGCTTGTGCTTGTGCTTGTTGTGCTTGCGCTTGAGCTTGTACTTGGGCTTGAGCTTGTGCGGTTGTTGTTGCAATAAAAGTTGTGCTTGAGCGACCCTTTGTGCTTGTAATGCTTGTGCGGCTTGGCGGCTTGTTGTTGTGTTGTTGCAATAAAGCTTTGGCTTGTTGTGCTTATTGTGCTTGTAATGCGGCAATGCGGTTTTGGCAGCTTGCGCAGCTTGAGCGGCTTGTTGCACGGCTTTTGTTTTGCACTTGTTGGTATCCTCTTTGAAAAGCGGCTTGTAATGTTGCATCAATTGGTTTGATGTGGTGAACGTTGGTGGTGGTGGAGGTGGTGGTGGATTTGGAATGGTGGTAGATGATGATGTTGTGTTGATTATTTGGTTGGTGGATGGTGTTGTCATGTTGATTGCGTGATTGGTGGATGGTGTTGTTGATGTGGTAAGTGGCATCGTTGATGTGATTGGCCCTTGAGAGGCCATGCTTTGCAATGTTATGGGGGTGTTTGATGATGTTGCCATTGCTTGTGTGTTTGTTGTTTGTTGTTGTGATGTCAACAATAATTTTTGAGCGTTTGGCAAGATGTTTTGATTGATGGTTGGGATGTATGTTTGATTGATACTTGGTAGGGGAGGAAGCCCTAGACCAAGGAGTGGTGTAGATGACAATGGTGATGGTGGGAGAGGTGGAAATGTAAGGGGGGTGAATCCTTGCGAAATTGTTGTGGTGTTGAAAATGCCCCCTTGTCCGAATATGTCTCCCTCCTCTTGTGAATTTGTGATAAGAGGTGTTTGTGGTGCTCCGTGAAAAGATGTTGATGATAGGTCATAATGTAAAGTGAGAGGAACATTTTGGTGTAATGGACTATGGAAGATGTTTTGTTCCCTTGTGGTGTTTGCGTCCAAGTTTTGGTTATTCACAAGGGGATGTGATTGAAGTTCATTGAGGAATGTGTTTGCCTTGTTGACATTTGGTTGAGTTGGAGCAATTGATGTCGTGATTTTTGGAATGTTTTGCGTGACGTTTTGGGATGGAGGTGTAGATGAAATGGGGATGGTGGATGAGATTGGTGGAAAAGATGTCTCTACTATAGTGGTCACATCAAAATCTGAAGGCAACTTGGCCCCTTGTTTTGCTAGTTCAAGCATGTACAACGAAGGGTTGAGTCTCATCATGATGTTGATGATTCTATAGTTGTCCAGATTTTGGAGCATTTTAGCTATTTCTTCGTGAGACATTCCAAAGGTGAGGTCCTCCCCTTGATTTTCTTCTTGTGGGTTTTGTGATGATGAGGGGACCAATGGATTTCTTGATTCTGGAAGATTCATTTCTACGTTTTTTTGGCTAAGATCACTTGAAGCGGGAGTTTCTTTGTGGGCTTCCATACTCTTCTTGTATTGAGATCTCGTTAGAACCATAAAATGGGGATCAATCTTCGAGAATATGGGAGATGAATCTCTTGATTCCTTGGATTAATCTCAATTTTATGTCCCAAAGTGAAAGTTTTAGGATGCTTTTAGGATCAAATGTGATGGTGATATGATGGTGATGTTTAAAGATGGATGTTATGGATGTTTTTGGTTTTTGATAAATCTTGAATGAAATGCTAGGACTTTGGATTTTTGATTGGTTTGATTTTTTGGATTTTGAGATTTTGTCCTTGATCTTGATTTGGATTTTGATTTTGATTTTGAACAAAAAAAGACCCTAAGATTTTTGATAATGATCTAAGGATAGTTGTGTTCAAAGGATGATGACTTGGATATGTGTGAGAAGAAGGATGCATCTACCCACACCTACCCACACAAGATGATTGTTTCACTAAGTATATGGAGAAGGATTCATCTACATACACTAAGCTAGACAAGATGATTTGGATGACTTTGACTAAGGATATGCAAAAGGATGTATTTACACATTCCTAGCCAAAGGTGTTTTGATAAATGTTTTCAAGGACTTGGTCTCAATGATTTTGGTATTTGCTTGATTTTGTCATAAAGCCTAGCACTTCAAGGATGATTTAAAGGTTTTTCAAAAGATGATTTGTGAGATGGATTTTGATGTTTTGAAAGATGGATGAAAGAGGTTTGATTTGTTTTGATCCTTTAGGTGAACCTAAAAAAAGCACTTTGTATTTTCCAAGACCTAGGTATTGAAGAACATGTATATGCTTCCTAAAGACCTTTGTAACCAAGGAATGATTTGAACATTTTGGATTTCCAATCAATGATTTGTGCTTTTGGGATTTGGAGTCTTCAACACACATGAAAGTTCATTTTGCTTAGCTTTGCTTAATGGATTTATTTTACCAAAAACACTCTCTTTGATTAAAGTTTCAAACTAATATGTCCAATGTCTTAATTTCTTTAAACCCCACAAGATATTTTATGTGGAAATTCAATGAACTTAAGGCAAGGGTTTTCCTATTGTTTACTCAAGAAGACAAATTGAGGTATAATCCAATGCTTAGGAACCTCTATGAACGTGAATCTGTAGGGAAAGCAGTAACATATGGATTGAGTCAATGATATTTGTCTTAAAGAGGGTTTGAAATTTTGAGAATCATGTTGAATGTTTGTTTGCAAAATGTTTTTGAATACACACTGTGTTTTCAAATGAAGAACAATTACAAGCCCTATGGATGTGTAAGACAATATTTGTTGGATTCCCACTTGGACAAGTCCAGCTACGCTTATCTCTAGCGGATGGTTAGATGCTTGACCCCACTGGCTCCCCTCCACGGCTCATTAATCAATCGGGAGCCAAGCATCAACACCCATGAAACTCCCATGGCATGCTTTCCATCTCTACTAGAAGAGTAAGAGTGTGGGGTGGCTTGAGCGACCGTTCTTGCACCAACAAATAGATTAAGGATTTTGGAAAATTCTAGCACATGGGTTCTAGTAAGGACTTTCCGTTCGTGGAGATTGACCCATACGGCAAGAGTCCCCTTTTGGATCCATCCTATCGAATCCAACCGCATGATTATGGCATTTAACCAAAACCCTCATTTATATCCTAGCTGGAAATACTCTTGGCTTTAGAGTGTTACCGGTTGAGTCGTCCCTTGGGTGACTACTTTTTCCCCAAGGTAGGCCCTCTAAGATAAACAAAAGCAAGCAAAGACACAATCCATAACTCGATCGATCTTTGATGGCACAAAGAAAGAGAATGTATGCGAAAATGCCCCTACTCACACTCGCACAAGATGTTCAATTTTTAAGCCCAAATGAAGTGTTTCAAAGCAATAAAATGTATTTTGAGTGTTTCTCTTGCACCCTAGATCGCACGAAGCGCAAGGAGAGGATACACTCAAAAGACAAAATCACACAATTCAAACACTTGTTCATTTTATAGCCTTCAAAGCAATTGTGAGTTCGTTTTAAGCACCAAAATGAAGTGTGAGTTTTGCTTGTCCAATTTTTAATCCAATAAACCAAATCTAGTAAGTTGTGATCCTAAAGTTCATTTTAGCCTTTGCAAGAAATGAAAAAGGTTCTTTTTAAGCCCAATTGAAAACTAGTGTCCTAAGAAGGAGAAGGATGACAAATTCTTTGAAGAAGTGTTAAACAAACACTTAAGTGTTAAAAAACACTTTGATTAGATAAAATATCATCTCCATGCTCCTCTTTCTTTTGATTTTGATTTCCAACCTACAAAAGTGATCAAAATGTTAGATGAGATTAAAAGAAACAAAAGGATATAAGGGTTAGACAAACCATTTACTTTAAATGCAAATTTGAAAATTTTAACTAATTTATAGTTAAGAAACACCTACACCATTGGATAGCTTGTAAAATTCTACCCTATTTAAAAAAAAAAAAGCATAAAAAAAGACCTACATATGACCAAAATATGGTCATTTTAAAATTGACTCTAAAAACACTAAAATAGTGATCATATGCGGATTAATGAATAGTGCTGTAAAAAAACAGCGAAATTTCATAAAAAAACATGTTAGATTTGAGGTATATGCCCTCCTTCTAGCGCCAATATGTGAACCATTTGAATCTAGACCTTGCACAAACACAATAAACATGCAAACAATTAGATCGAAGACAAGGTTAGAAACAAATAATTCCTCAAGAAATCCATTTGAAATTTGCAAAAGATAAGAAATGAAAATGAAGAACACAAATGAAACAATTAAATCATATCTAATGCAAGCAAACTCTTGATCTCTTGAGGGAGTTGGTGCAAATAGGTGTGTGGAGATTTTCCCTTTCCCAACTCCTTGAATGCAAATGTTGATTGAAGATGATTGATCCACTTGATGAAGACTTTGAATGTATGCTCCAAGCTAAAATCTGCAAAAAACCTAGCTATGATTCAATGAGATGAATGAGAATTGCTAAGTATTTTAGCATGGTAACTTTGCTTGAGATGTGGATGATCAAATAAGGATATAAGCTCTTTATTTATAGATTGATAAGTTGAAGAGATGTCCAAATTTGATCAATGTGGGACAAAGATTCAACCACTGATATGATGCCACTTGTCAACATGTGAGAGGATGAAGGTTGAGCAAGTTTTGATCCATGTGCAAGTTTGAAATTTGAATTTGATGAGATGACATGTTTAGGGGGGGTGAAAAAAGAGTTAAATGCCAAGTGGGAGACATGTAAGAGACAATGTAAGAGCTTTAAATGCTTTGTTGGATGGACAAGTCCTTTTGGGGGGAGATTTCAAATTTGAGGAATATTCCCACTTAGATGTCTTTTTTGAATGAAATTAGGGAATTATTAAATCAAATAAATGATTTAATTGTGCAAGTTGCAAAATCTAGAGGATTTGAGTGATTTGGATTAAATTAATCAGAATTTGATTAATTTAAGGGGATATTTAGCTGATTTGACAATTTGATTTAAATTTTAGGATTAATTTAAATCAAAAAGAGAGGAATATGATAAGAGGCTAATTAAATAAAGATTTTGATTTATTTAATTAAAATGGATGGTGCTAGATTAAATCAAATAAGGTTTTAATTTATTTAATTTAACAGATAGACTTTAGAGATTTAATCAAATAAATTGATTATTTAATTAAATAGGGATAATTAGATCAGATGAATTGATTTAATTAACAAGGGAAAGTGACTTAATAGGACAAAATAATTTATTTAATTAAGAGACGAATATTGATGAATTTAATCAGATAAGGGAATTTGATTAAACAGTTAGACTGAGGGATGATTTAGGAAGAAACGATGTTAGTAGATCAGAGTGTGCTATCAATCTGTATATTTTTTATGTCTACAGTACTTAAAATATTTCTTCACAAGATTTTCCTATACATTGCATATTAAGCAAAAATATTCTCATACCTATGACTCAACAAGTGACAATTTTCAAAGAATTGGAAAATCCCTTACACCTTTGTAACTTGGAGTAGAGAATGGAAAATTTAAAAAAGACTTATAATAACCATCATCATTGTGAATATGATTTTATTTAGATGAATCATTCTTTGATAAGATCTGGCTGATCAAATATATCTGAATTCACTTAATACATAGAATAGTGTATTATCCTAGGGTGATGGGGTCAAATTCACACCATACTATAATGCAATAATGAATACATTCAACATTTGTAGAATATTATGTATTTGCATTACAAATTCATAACTCAGATTTTCAAACAAAAAATACTTCAAAGATACTATGATTTGACACAAAAATGAGTGATTGCATTAAATCATTTTAATCAATTACTTGAACTGAAGCATAAATGTGCACACACATCCAACAAGATGAATTTGAGACCAATAAAATAATCCTTTATCATTTCATTGCTAATTCATGAATAAACACATATGAGACAATTTGTATGAAATTTTACATTATCAATTTTTGAATGCTATAATTGTTGCAAAATAGTTAAGTTGACTATGAATACAAATCCATAACGTAAGACTTAACGAGTAATTCTATATCCATTGTATGCTTATTACACTTGATGAACCTGCTTGCAAAGACTACCTGAGATCAACCAAAATTTTCAAAGACCCCTACACAATAGCCTCGAATTCCCTTTTATAAGATCAAGGGAGCAACAAGCAACAGGATATTGGCCAGTCATATTACATTTCAATTTTTATTTCAAAAATATTTCACTTCATTTCAACCCTGAGGGGGTTATATTTACACTAGAAGGAAATGGGGGGAAATTAAAAAATACAAAAAACTTGTAGAAGCTTGTTGAACTCGTATCCTCGTCCATGTCACCACATCACTCAGTTAAAAGTGAAACATGAAAGCAAAAAAGAAAGATAAATCAAAGAGAGAGAATTGTCTAGATTACCACATGCACTTTTAAATTGAGAAGATATAGATTTTTAAAATAGTTATTTCAAAGACCAAACCTATATTATACTAGACCATGTTCTATATCCATCTCACCATCCTTATGGCTTATTCAACATACTTCTCCATCCAATTTTTGTATTCATCCTCTATGGGCTATTTGATATCCAATAATTTATGCACCTTTGTGTTGTATGCACATTGTATCTTGCATCAATCACTAGTTTGTCCTCTTTTACAAAAGTATCCATGTCAATCTGAATCATGATGAATCTATCAATTATACCATTTAGCATAGTTAAGTCCAACTTATCATCAATGCATGTTATATGTGGACATGTAGCAATTTGATGCCTGGAGAAATCCCTCCATGGTTCATACTCTTTTTGTGTTCCATCTTCATTAAGGATCTTGGAAGTACCATGTTCCTCGATATCCCTGAAGACCTTGATTTTATCTTGCAGCTACCCACCAATTATTTCATGAAATCTTGTGCCTTAACTAATCATTTTTAATTCCTCTTATTATGTCATGGAGGTTTGTTGGAACTTCAGGATCTTCCTTTGCATTTCCTTGAGTCTCCCTTAACCTATTTAATCTACTACTCCATTTATTCCATATGCTCTTAAAAACCTCTTGAACATGTTGGAACCTTTCAAATGCCTCATGTATACCCAGGTTATAAGTTAACCATGTGGCTTCTGCCTTAAGGGCTACTTTGGTCAATCTGTGGCCTAGAATTTCTTCAACCATATATCCTTTGTAATCTTGTTCATGTTCTCCTAGAGCTTATTCTTCTTAGACTTGGCTCCTCAGAGCTCACCCTTCAATGCATTAATCCTCAATTTTAAGGTATTTTTGTCTTGTGGTGAATTACTAGATGGGAAGTAGGCAAGGTGTTATGACCTACCTTGACCACATTAGCTTTCAATTTGTTATATTCCTCAACAATTTCTTATTCTTCTCCAAAAATTTCATATACCTGGCCTGAGAGATTTTTGTAGTGTCAACACTCAACATGGCTATATGCATTGTCAACCTTGCAGCATGTGGAGTTGTCATCTCTGAATCCCTTCCTATAATCAAGTCTCCTAAAAGGTGATTCATTATCCTACTAAGTTTGTGCCTCCCTGAGTCTGGTGTTAATGACCAATTGGCTAATGCATGTAAACTATGGCTAGACCCTGAACCAAAATTTTTCTCATCAAAATTCTCCTCACACACCATAGCACTTAAATAATTCTTGATCACATCTAGAGAAATTATTGATGAAAGGTTCCATTCTAGAATTACCAATACCCAGCTTTCCTTGACCAGTCTTCTAGCTTCCATAGGATTCATTTGCTCAATTTCTTGTATAATCTTCTCTTCAATATTCTTTCTAACTTCTTCCTATTGTGAAGGATCCACTCCCTCTTGAGCCTTTGGTATCCTATCATTTATTTCCTAAGATTTCAACTCAACAATGTATTATCTAAATTCTTTGGATGTCACAAAGGAATCATCCTGTAGAAACATGACACATGCTAGAACTCTTGCATCATTATCCTGGCTTTCATCGTACTCCCAAGGTACTAGCCTATCATTTGGAACAATTGGTTCTATTACATAGCCAACATCAGGGTGAGAAAATTCATGCTCTACTCCTCACTCAAGAGGCACTGATTCAATAGACGGCTATGGTACATTTCCTTCAAAACCTTGTGTTTCATCAACATTTGTAGAAGGAAACTCCATAACAGGAGTATCCTTAATATCCATTGGTTCCTACTCTTCTAATGCTAGTTTCTTTGCTTGTTGGACATTCTATAGAAAAGTACCATCGTTAAAATCAGTAAGGACCAATTCCATCCTTTTACATTCATCAGTGAGGTACTTGTAAGGGCTTTCATAATAAGAATTTTGAGTAGAAAATCTATGCTCAACCTCACCAATTTTCAACCAAATATTTTCTCTATCTTGTACAACATCATATGTTGGAAAGTTCCTTATTACATCCTCCTTTAAAAAGAAAGTATGAGGTCGATACCCTAAAATTACCCTTTTTATCTTTTCTTTGTTGTTGAGTGCTTCTAGGTCAAACTTTCTAGTAGGGGCTACATTCATTCTTAGATTATTGATCATTATTTTGAATACCTCATATGCTTCCGTTACCAAAACAAAAAAATAGTCAAAGGAGATAGTTGATACAATGATAGAGGCCTTCTTAGCTAATCTAAAATTCTCTACATCACTATGATCCATTTGCCACATTATCTTAGTGAAATCCAACCTACGAAATATATGTGGCACCACAAGAGTTCCATAACACCTAATGACTATGAAATTATCATACAAATACCAATCTCCCCAATCACACTCATAATCGAGGTCATCACCACATTCTATGGGTCTTAACAATGCTTAAATTGGTCTAGAAATCCTCTCACTTAGTGCGACAACAATTTGCACCAAAATGGTATGTTTTATGGTGTTACAGAATCCAACATAATTTTATTTTGGGAAATACAAATCCCAAATGTTTGTCCACATTTGGAAAGGAAATCTATTATTCCTTTCATCCACTTGTCTTAGTTTCGTTGCTTAATAAAAAATGCCCTTTCCTTGATATAATAGCATATGCATCAGTAGTGAATAGTGTTTAAATGTTATTGGGGTTCTTCTTTCCTTCAATCTCATCAAATCATAGTGTAACTACTCAACAACTCTATTGGAATAGTTGAACCATGTGTGCTTTTTTTTATGTTGAATGTACATTATCATAAATAGTAGGGGTTATGTTATGCTTCCATCACATTTCACCCCAAGCACCTAAGACAACATGTAGTCAGTGTATCTAAAATTTTATGCAAATTCCTCATAGTCTAGTGGTTCAACTTCTTTGAGTGAAAACACAACACCCTTCTCTCATCTATGCCTTGGCAGTTCACCTCTTCATAACCCAACCCCATGTTTAGCGTAATCCTTTCGCAACTTTTCCATGCCAATCTTTTTTAGTGGCATCAAGTTTCATTCTAAAAACCTCCATGAATTTACTTTGTTTTATCTCCAAAATTATTTTACCTTCAATGTTTGTGATTACCCTATTTACATCATCATATCTATTTGCAAGTTGCAACATTAAATCTACCTCCACAATGACATTAGGGACAACCAATTTTCCTAAATCATAACCCCAAACATTTTTACCAGGATTCCAGGCATATGAAAATAACTCCCATCTAGTTTCTGGCATGACACAGTCATCAATTCTAGCTGCAAGGTCCTTGAAATCAGTGGTTAGTATTCCTTCCCTTGTAGCCTTTCTATTACTTTCCTTGACATTTGGAAGTTGGAATTTTTCCATGAAACATGTATAATCCTTAGGTCGCCCCTTTTTCTTTTCAACTCCTTCAGAGGTTTGAGGTGGTTCGTGGGAGACCTTCTATTTTTTCTTCTTACGTATGGGATTTGAAGATGACAACTCACCCAGTTGACTCATCTTGGCCTCTTTAGGGATTTTAGGTTTGAAATTAAACTAGGTCCAAAATTGATATTCTATTTTGATAGCTTAAATTAAAATTTAAATATAATTCTACCTAATTAGAAAGATACACTTAATCAAAAGATGCCAAGAACACTAATTAACCTTTGGAAACAACCCAGACATTTTGGTTCAATATACCAGTTGCAAAGTAACAAGAAAAAACCAGTGGGATTTGATGACAGCTTACTTGGGAAACTCCTCTGCAACATTCTTTGGCCTTGGCTTTGATTGCTCCAAACTCTTCTTCAGCTCCTTAAATATTCGAATGAGAGGAAAATGTAAATGGAAACCCTTTTACATGAATAAAGCCAAGTACACTTAGCATTAATGGTACAAGAAAGCTTGCGCAAGTGAAAAATTACTCCATCAGTTGGTTGTTCCCTTTTGAATTCGAGCCATTCATTTTCTCATATGAAAATTAAATCTAATATCTCGCATTGTTTCATCATCTTCATGGGGCCCTACTAGCAATTTGATACATACTTTGATGAGCTAGGGATCTGGCACGTGTATCTCTCCACATTATATGAGTATTTTCCATTGCGTCTTCCAATTTTACATTGGTACCTCGTCAAGGTGGCTTGAAAGCTAGTGATGACGTATCAACTCTTGGTCTTGATCATAAGAAAATCTTAGCTGAAAATCTGAATCCCATCGCTCATCGCATCTTCACTATTCATTGAGCAATCTTAACTTGTGATAGATTGAACCTGTGTGATGGGGAGAAAATCCACCCATTGATGGTCACATGTCCCCTTTTAAAGAGCATGATATAATTGGTGATGGTAATAATGCCAATGATGGGTTAAAAACTTAATTTCATTTCTCATTGGGAGTTGCTTTCTAGCGGCGGTAATCAAACATGGGATGGGTGATGAACCAAGTGTGGTAGGAAAAATAATGTATCGCTCATCATGAGATGGAGAAGGGAAACTACAAAGTAATTCATGATGAGTGATAAAACATGAGCAATAAACTTAAGTGGTTTTGAAATGCATGTGAACATAAGTTGTTTTTAAGAAGGGGATTTTCTAGGCTTAATGGGTGACCAAGGTGTTCGGGCCAGTTGAAAAATGACACTCGAGACCATAAGAAGTGACTTAGTTAACTGATAACCTGATGCATCTGATCAACGTGAGAACATAAGGTGAAGGATAACCAAAGGTGGAAAGGCATGCAAAACTCTTAAACCCTAGACCCTAATGGCAACAGGATGTGAGCAAATGAGAATGTGACCATGAAACTAGTGGGACCATAAAATTCTTTATAGGGTTCCACTAGTTTCTTTGACTAAGGATTTATGCCCCTTGTGGATATAGCAAGATCTCATATCTCTAGTTAAGAATACCAAGCATACAAGGATCAAGAAACTAGGAGCTTATCCAAACATGACAAGTAGACACAACAAAAAGGGAAACACACCAAACCTATTCACAAAATTTATAGGATTATATAATGTACATGCAAAGATAACCTATTTCAAGAGAAATAGGGTTTCAAGAATTACCCATGTATTAGCAGTTCAAGAATTTTACCTATCAAGCACTTCAAGAAATATGAGTCTTCTCCATGCATGCCAACAATTAAGTAAGGGCCTAACCACAAAGGATCAAACTTCCCTTGTTTACCCTTATCCTCCATCCTTGCATTCCACATTAAAACCATGCTTCCCAACTCAAACTTTCTCTCAATAGCCCTTTTGTTGTACATGTGCTTCACTTGCAATTGCAACTTCTCTTCTAGTTTCATCGAGCTCAATCAACTCATCCATCCTCTGTTGCATCTCATCACAAATTTTAGTATCATATTCTTTGACAAATTTGTACATTTTAATTAGATTGTTATGTGATATTCTAGCCTCAACCCCATACACCAAATTGAAAGGGGATTTTCCAATGACTTTCTTCACTATGGTTCTATCAGCCCATAATTCCAACTGCAATTTTGAGCCCCAGGTCTTCTTGTTCTTCTCAATCACCCATTTGATAATCTTCATAAGTATTTTCTTGCTAGACTTAGATTTCCCATTCCCTTGGGGATGATATGGAGATGAATAAGATATGCTTATTCCATGTTGACTACAAAAATTAATAAATTCCTCAGACCTGGTAGGAATGGCTTCAACCCACTTTGTAAAGTAATCAGTTGCAACTAGAATCCAAACATGTCCTACACTAGAATTCATAGAGATTTCTCCAATAAAATCAATGCCCCATTGTTGAAAGAGAGATTGAGTTGACATTGGCCTAAGTGGTAATTTTCCTAAGAACTTTAATTTTCCAGTGAACCTCTTACAAGCATCACATTTATTTACAAACCTGTGTGCATCTTTGAACATAGTTGGCCACCAAAAACCTAATTGCAATATTTTAAGTGTGATGGTTTTTGCCATTTAATGGCCTCCACAAGCTCCTTTATGCATTTCCATCAATAGATCTTCTACTTGATCCCCATCCAGACACCTAGAAGCTACAAAAATTTAGGGCTCCTCCACCATAGTTCACCATCGATAATAACATACTTGATTGCTTGCAACTTAAAAGTTATTTTCTCATTATGAGGCATACCTTCAGGGCACTACATGGTCTATAGATATTCAACAATTCTTTGGTAACATCGACAAGTCTACATGTCACATATGGGTGCAACGTTTTCATGTTGAACTTGATTTACTTGGTTAGCCTCCAAGTTTGTCTCGGCCGTAAGCTTGGCTAGACCTTGATCCCTCACCAACTTGGTAATCTAGATATCAATGTTGAACTCCTGGATCCTATTGATCCATCTGCACTGACAAACTATGGTCTGTTGTTGAGTAAATATATCTTTGACTGCTACTGTTGGGACATATGCTACAATTGTAGCTCTAGTCAAATATGGTCTGAAATTTTTAACAAACTTAACTAGTGCATATGCCTATTTCTCTATAGCATCATACTTTAACTCAGCTGACTATAATGGTTTGCTAAAGAAAGCAATAAGTTTCCCAAAACCCTCATCATTCTTTCAAAGTAAAACCCCTGCCACAATATGAAATGAAGCAAATGTGAATAACTAAAAAGGCTTTGAATAATCAGGGGATTTAATGATAGGTTATTCCTTGATAGCATCCTTAATGGCTCAGGAAGCTTTTGCTAGCTCCTCTATCCATGCTAATTTCTCCCCCTTCTTTAGCATTTTAGAAATGGGTTTTACAATTTCAACAAATTTTGTAACAAATCTCCATACAAAGTTAATTTTTCCAATGAAGGACTATATTCCCTTCACATTCTTGGACTGTGGGATCTTATAAATTGCTGCTACTCACTCAAGGTCAATCCTAACCCCATCCTTTGACACAATGTGACCCAACGATTTTCCTTCTTTAACTCCAAACTGAAACTTCTTGGGATTTAAAGAAATCCCATATTCCAAGGTTGTGATAAAAATATTTTCAAGGTGTCAACAGTGATCCTCCTCTTTCTTACTATGGGTAGTAAGATTATCTTGATAAATGGAAAGGAAAAAATCTATGAAATCAAAAAAGGCCACATCCATAGCTCTCTGAAAAGTGGCTCCAACATTAATCAAGCCAAATGGCATCCTTAGATATGCATATGTCCCCCATGGCATTGTAAATGCAATTTTAAATTGTTATGACTCCTTCACCATGGCTTGGTTATAACTTGAAAATCCATCCATCATAGAGAGCAACTCACATAAGTCACCTTCTGCAACATTTCCTCCATATTAGGGTATGTGCAAGATCATCATGGAAAAAACAAACCCTTAAGTGGCAAAAAATTCAAAAAAATCAGAGTTAAGCAACTTGATGTAAAAATTTGAATAAGTTATCTATATTATTTTAAAAATATGTAAGAATAGAATCTATAGAAAATTGAATGTAGTTTCTAAACTACTAGGTTTATTAAAAATAAATCTATTTGGTGAAAATTTGAAATTTCAATGCAGTAGTGCTTAAATTTCAAGGAAAAAATAAGTAGGTGTTTGTCTGACCACCCTAACCACAATAAAATGATATATTTTTTATAATATTTTAGATATAAGTAGAGAAGTCATGTCTTGATGTGATGCATATTTTTTTGTAATTTTTTTCTAAGTAAGTAATTAATTATGATTTTTTTATTACAAATTTAAAAAAATATAAAAACTCATGTCTTACCACCTAGACTTGGTCAAAACTTCATGAAATTCAATTTTTCTTTTTTGATCCTCTAGTATGCAAAGCATAGAATGTGGCACCTGTTTTGGATTCATAAAATGTGATACCATTTGAAATCCATACATGTTTTTAAAAAAAACCTAACAATCAGGACTTTAGTCGTAATTCAAATAAAAAATGAATAATAATTATTTATTAAATTCAAAGTAAATCATAATTTATATTGGTGGAAAGCTAAGTATCTCCTTTAAAAACCCTTTTGATTTCATCAAGTTTGGGTAAAAATAAAGTCGTTAGCCACATACCCTACACATACCTATCATATTGCCACTTTTTGGCCCATCATGATATTGCACATACGCATTAGGCAAAGGGTAATTATCTTTTAGAGATGCCAAATTCAGATTTTTAAAGTCTACACATAGCCTCAGGCCTCCATTTTTCTTTTTGACTGGAATAAAATTTCATGCCTATGATGAGTGTCAGATGGGATTTATAATCCCTGCATCTCTTAACTTAGTAAGCTCTTCTTGCATTTTTGGCTATAGAGTGGGGTTGATTTCCCTCTATTTATTCCTAAAAGGCTTTGCACCAGGCTTTAGTTGTATCTCATGTTGGAACAGGTCCTCCCTATAAGCCTTGAAATCATCATACAACCATGCAAACACATGTTGGTATTTCCTCAACAAGGAAACTAACATACTCCTCACATGGGGTTTCATCTTCTTGCATATAGTGATGTCATAATAGTGGTTTACAATTCCTGAGAGGAACGAATTTTAGCTGAAATCACATATTTTTAGAAAATATAATGATTTAAGCCTTAAAAAATTCCATTTTAAGGATTCCAATTGAAGAGGGTTTGATCAAATCACCTTAGATCAAAACCCCTTGGATAGAACCTCACTAGTTTTAAACCATACCTATAAATGCGTCTCCTTTACACCTATCAAAATGCTGATAAAAAAATCACTTTTGATTTAGCTTTTGGGGGATCAAATGAATTCATTTAAAATTTATTTCAAATGATTATGGTATTGCTCAGAACAAGCTATCCAATGAATATAATTTTAATATGTTTTGGTTTTGTTATGTATTTGTTTTTTAAGTTTTATTAAACATAGGTTTTTCATCGAAAATGAATTTCTTTGTTCTTCACATGTGGAAAAATAGAAGATTATCAAAAAATCAAAAATAGATTGCACCAGATATTGAAGTCCTTGATCCAACAAAAATTAAATTAAATTTTGACATATACAAAAAAGTTACATTATACGGTGCACTTGTGTCTAAATTGTAATTTGTTTGACTTTGAAACTTGATTAAGGAAAAAATATTCAATAAAAAACTATCTAACCAAGTGGAAGCACTAGATATCAAAGTTACAAATCTAAATTTGAAAGAATTAGAATTTTATCCTTCATGGAAAAAAGTTATCGTTATACGGTGTGCATCACTTTTTAAAAATGTTGTTTTCTAAAAAAATCAATTTTCATGGGAGATGGAAAAAGAAGTGAAATTTGATTCCAAACATTTTGAAAAAAATATTTTTAGAATCTACAGACAAAATTTTATGAGACTCTAGTTTGCACCATCTTCAAATTCCTCACAATTTAGCCGCTATAGGTGCCCGAATGTGAAGATTTAGTTAAAAATAATAATTTAAGTGTCCAGTTTGGCCAAAAATTGTAAACCACTATTATGGGAATTTTTACACCTTTTTAGGAGAATTCTCTGTTCCTAAGTTATCTCCTCTAAATATTCCTTATGGGAAGATGCTTACTTAAAATTTGACTATTCAGGAGCATTAAAGACCCTCTCTAGTGCGACTAACCCTTTAGGAATCTTATTTTTCTTTAATTGAATTATCTCATTCCCATATAATGTCTCTTTCCCATCAAAATCAACTACACATGAACCAAATTCGATCTCTTGGCCTTCATATTGGTAAATACAATGCAAGAATCTCCAAATGTCATTGTCATCATCAAACACTTTCCAATTACAAATGTTGTTAGGCACTGTAGGCCTAGTCTGTACTTCTATGTGTGAGACATCATCAAAGGTAACATCATCTAATCTAACAACAATATTAGCTAATAAGTGTTACTTGAAATTTTGTCTCTTCTACACCCATTCTATTCCAAAGGCATCAAAGGCCTTAATAGTATCCCAAATTTTATTCCTTTATTGCCTAAGCCTTTTTTCTTTAGTGAAAAATCTAGATCTAATCTAGGAAACTACCAACTCAGAATCCCCAAACACTCTTAACAACTTAATGTCATGTTTGGAGGTTAATTTCAAACCAAGTAAGAGGGCCTTGTACTTAGCAACATTATTTGTACAAGAAAATTGTAAACAAGAGTACTTGAAGGTTTTACCTTATGGAGAGATGAGAATAACTCCTACACCCAAGCATTCCTTTGAACATGCTCCATCAAAGTAATTTATCCAAAGGATGTCTTCTTGTGGTGTCTCTAGGACCTCCTTGTCAATTGGATCAAGCTTGAATGCTTCTTCTAGCATCTCTTCTTCAATCCCTGAAAGTATCTAAACCCATATCTACAAAATTGATCCTCACTGGTTCTTCAGGTTCCTCAATCTATTCAATCATGTGAGAAGCTCTTCATTCTCTAGTAATCTTGACATCCTTCTGGTCAATGGAAAAAGTTGCAAATGAAAAATCCACATTGAATCCTCCCACCCATGGAAGCATTCTAGTGTCTAGACAACAAAATTCCATAAGTTGGTGGGATTTCCACAACTATAACACTCATATATAACTCCTTTTCAGAAAATGCAACCAATTTATATGCAACTTTGTTGATCACCCCAATAATAGGAACCTCCCTAGAGTCCATAGTGTAGTAGTTTCCATATGTACTATCAACCTTTGGGCCCATTTCTTCCATGATCTTTACTGGCATTGCATTATTTGAGACCCCTGAGTCTATCATGGAATTTCTAAGAAACTTACCATCAATAATCAAGATTAGAAAAAATGGATTCACATGATTTGGATTGGCAGTAATAGTGGTTCCTAGATATACCTCAGAATTTTCATTGATCGCTGCTTCCACTTGAAGATTCTTTTCTTGGCTTGGGCTTGTTTTAGGTTGATTGACTATCATTTTATCCTTCACACTAGAAACAATACTATTAGTAAGAGCAACATTCTTATTCTTATGATCATCTATTCTCATCATTTCAAGGAATGGGACTATGACTTTGACTTGAGACAATACTTGAAACATATCTACTAGAGAATAATTCGGTAACCCGGGGAGTACAAATTCTATAGGAATTAACTTTTCACCTTGTCCTTGCACCTTTTCAACACTGGGTTTCACATTTTTGGCCTTCTTAGCTTGAAGAACAACTTCACCATCAATTTTCACCTTAGTTCCCTTTTTGGCCCAAATTCTCATTTCTTTACCCTCATTGGGTTTTGTCTCTTCTTTCTTTTTCTCTTATTTTTCTCCGTTGTTTTCTACATTGTTTTCCTTAACAAACAAGCTACTTGGGCTATCCTAATTACCATAGATAGTTCTATTCTTTAAATGATAATCACTCCTTGCCTTAGCATCCAATGCAATTGTATACCTCTCAATTTCCTCATTTGAGGGTCTCCTCAAAGAAACATTATCTGATTCAAAAGTATAGACAATGCAATCATTCTCACCTTCTTCATCTAAGAATACTTTTTGATGATAAGAATTCACTTCCTACCTCTACAAATCCACATCACTTTTATTAGGCTCATAATCTAAGGAGTATTCTTCACAACCAGGATCTGAATTAGCCATGAGTACATTTGTCATTTCATCCTTATCCTATAAAGAACTAGATCCTATTTGATTATCTCAAGACTCTTCTACTGACATTTCCACAACACATTGTTGTGAGGAATAAGGCAAATGACAAAATCCACACCAAGGAAAGTCTTCGGTAAGATTGGTAGAGTGCATTTGCAGAGAGTCCAATGTACCCTAGACATTTTTCTAATTATTATTAATTGGCTTCCCATTATGCTAGTTTGTATGATAGGGGTAGTCCTACAGTATCGTGGCCCTTTCATTTCTCTAGAATTGTGGCTTGTCATTTTTGGCTGCCTTCTGTAATAAACTAAGAACCTCATCTAGCTTCTCATTAGGAGCTGCATTTTTACCAACCTTGTCATTTTGAGCTCTAAGGTTTTTTGAGGCCTTGGGTTCTTCCCTTCTTCTATTTTTTTAGAGGCCCTCCTATTATTTTAAATTTTGAATGCCATCTTGTAGGCCTCTCTCAGATTCTATGGATTCTTATCCCTAAGTAAATAACACATCTTACAGTCATAATCATTATAATAAATCACCAAACATGCATCAGCATTAGGCTGTAGATAAGCAGGGACTCTAGTGATAGCTTTCAGTAACTGAATCATTATGTCCTTTAGTGATGTTTTTGAAATCATTCAACCTAAACCTAGGATCAGTTTGATCCCCATACTACTCTCTAAAAATCCTGTAGAAAGACTCCTTTGAATCAATACTTGCACTTGGTAACCCCTTGTACCAATCCCTTGCAACCTTGGTGAGGGATTGCATAAAGTATTTCATGGAAACATCGTCATCCCATGATTCAAAATCTTCCACAAAGCTTTGAAAGGCTTTCAAGTGATCTTCACCACTGAAATCATTGTTACCAGTAAATTTAGGGAGATGCTTCCTTGCATTAGTTGGGTCAGGGTTCGGGTAGCCAGGAATATTGTCAAAACATAATTTCCTATACCTATCAGCTTGAGGTGGTATCCTAGGTTGTTTGTCCCTATGATTATCCCTTTGTTCATCATCCTTCTTATTGTCAGATTGATCTGCATTCATACCTTTTCCACTTCCATTATTACCACCACTCTTCTTCTTGTCCTCTTCATCATCTTTAGAATAAGAACTACTATTCTTGTTACCTCCACCTCAAACACCTTGGTTTCCACCACCACCTCCACCAGGAGTATGACCTCATGATTTTTTCTTGTGAGATCCACCATCATTCTACTCAAAGCTTGAAGACTTTAGGGTTCGTATAGACATCTTAAGGAAGGAAATATTTATGGCCATTTTTGCATTGGTTGCTTCAATTTCATCCTTCTTCAAGTCTTCCTGCAACTTTTCATTTACCAATTGTAATTTCATAAGTTCAGGAGTTGGCGATGCAACAAATGGAATGGGATCATGTTTGGGGTTTTTTACAAGAGCTTTGACAGATGAGATGTGGGTATTTGTATTAGTATTGGTACTGAATGTATTGAAAGTATTCTTCTGGGTATAATCCATGGGTTTCTTCCCATGATCTGCAAATGAAGTTTTCTTGGGAGGATTGATGGTTTTAGTAGTAGTAAGAATTTTTGTATAAGTTCTAGCAACAAAGGTTCCCATCTAAATTGTTACCTTAGGAATTTCAAGGGTGGTTTGGGCTGCTATTTTAGTATCATTCTCTTTAGAACCTTTACTCCTAGCAGAATCCTCTCTCATCTTCTCAACTGTCTATCTCCTGACATCCCTCTAATGGTGCTTGTATCTAATCCTATCCTCATTTTCCTTCAATTCCCTTAATCTTTTGTTTCTTCTTCCTCCTCTAAAGCTTGCATATCCTTGTCAATATCTTCCTCATTTTATAAGAAATATCCATACTCATTTGGTGCTAGGGTATGAAAGGTTTGATCCATTGGATCTTCCTTAGGGAGAACATTTTTTTCTAGATTGAGGAGCTCTCCCCTTGGGTAAAATTTTCCTCCATGAAAAATAGATCTAACACTAGGTGTTGGTGGTTCAGGGAATTCTTTACTCCTACCCCAAAATTCCCACCCAACTTCTCTAGAAATATCAAGCTCATTATCAAACTCTTGTGCAACAAGAAAAATTCCCTAACCTCCCTCAGGTACTACACTCTCATTTGAATTCTCCTTGGAATTTACACTATTTACTTCATTATTGAACGTAGGAGATGCTTCAACAAGATATTCGATAGAATTACCTAATTTAGTAGTCTTATTCTTCCATAGAGGCTATTTATCCTTTGTAGGTTTGGGTTCTAGCTACTGCTCTGGACGTTTCTTTGTATGACTTCTAGTTTTCCATATGGTGTCAACTACTATGTTAGAATCTTTTTCCTTGGGTTCCTTTCAAGAGGTTGTCATTGTACTTGTATGAGAAACTTCAGAGTCGCCACCCACAATGCTAGGAAATAAAAATTGATTATATCTTAACTTGTTATTTGTGACCTCAAAGAAAATTATAAACATAACCCAAAACAATATGATAGAATTGAACAAAATTTGATGCATAAATTGAATATTTCATATGTAGCTATAAGTTTTGAACTAATAATTCTTCCAACGAAGAATAATAAAACACTTAAGGGTATGTGCAGGATCATGGTATGCCAAAAAGTGGCAATATTTGTAGGGTATGTGGCTGACGACTTTTTTTTCACCCAAAATTAATGAAACGAAAAGGGTTTTTAGAGGAGATTATCAGATTTCCAAAAATATAAATTATGATTTAATTTGAATTAAATAAATAATTATTATTCATTTTCTATTAGAATTATGACTAAAGTCCTGATCGATTGGCTGATTGAAAAACATCTATAACTTTCAAACAGTATCATATTTTTTGAATCCAAAATATGCGTCACATTCTATGCTTTACATACTATAGGATTAAAAAAAGAAAAATTAAATTTCATGAATTTTTGACCAAGTTAAGGTGGTCACAGACGAGTTTTATATTTTCTAAAGTTGTAATAAAAATTCATAATTAATTATTTACTTGGAAAAAATTACAAAAAATATGCATCACATCCGGACATGAGTCCTCTACTTATATATAAAATATTACAAAAAATATTATCATTTTATTATGGTTAGGGTGGTCAGACGACACCTACTTCTTATTTTTTCCACAAATTTAAGTACTGCATTGAAATTTCAAATTTTCACCAAATAGATTTTATTTATTTTAAATAAACCTAGTATTTTAGAAACTACATTCAATTTTCTACAAATTCTATTCTTACATATTTTTGAAATAATATAGATAACTTATTCAAATATTTACGTCAAGTTGCCTAACACTGATTTTTCTGAATTTTTTGCCAATTAAGGGGCTGTTTGGCATACCATGATCCTGCACATGCCCTTAACTATGATTGTACTGGATCTACACTAGAGATGTTAACTTTTTAAAGAAGGGGTCCCTAGCAGAGTCACCAATTTGTTGGCTCTTTTAAATACTAACCAAATCTTCAAGCCAGCCTATGGATTTTCCAATTCTAGTGGTTAGAAACCTAAAAGGGGTTGGCCAATGAATTAGAGAAAGCAATTAAGCTTTCCCACTGCACTTCAAGTTCTACAAGACCCAGGAGGGTGAACCCACAATGTACTTAAAACATTTCTTCACAAGATTTTCCTATACATTACATATTAAGCATAAATATTCTCATATATATGAATCAATACGTGAAAATTTTCAAAGAACTAGAAAATCCATTACACCTTTGTAACTTGGAGCAAAGAATGGAAAATTTAAACAAGACCTACAATAAACATCATCATTGTCAATATGATTTTATTTAGATGAATTGTTCTTTTATAGGATCCAGCTGATCAGATATATCTGAATTCACTTAATACATAAAAAAATTTATTATCCTAGGGTGACGGGGTCAAGTTCACAACATATTGTAATGCAATAACAAAGACATTCATCATTTGTATACTATTATGGGTTTACATTAAAAATTCATAACTCAGATTTTTAGATAGAAAAAACTACAAAGATCCTATGAATTAACACACAAACTAGTGATTGCATTAGAGAATTTTAATTAATTAATTGAATAGAAGCATAAATGTGCACACACATCGAACCAGATGAATTGGACACCAATAAAATAATCCTTGATCATTTTATTGCTAATTCATGAATAAACACATAGGAGACAATTTGGATGAAAATTTCCATTATCTAATTTCGAATGCTATAATTTTTGCAAAACATTTAAGCTGACTATGAATATAGACCCATAACCTAAGACTTAACTTGTAATTCTATATCCATTGTATGCTTATTAAACTTGATGAAAATACTTGCAAAGACTACTTGAGATCAACCAAAATTTTCAAAGACTCTTGCACAATAGCCTTGAATTCCCTTTCATAAGATCAAGGGAGCAACAAGCATCGGGCTATTGGTCGGTCACATTACATTTCAATTTGTATTTCAAAAGTATTTCATTTCATTTCAACCCCTAGATAGTTATCTTTACACTTGAAGGAAATGGGGGGAAATACAAAAAGACAAAAAATTGTAGAAGCTTGTTGAACTCATATCCTCATCCATGTCACCACCTCACTTAGCAAAAAGTGAAACATGAAAGCATAAAGAAACATAAAGAAAAGAGAGAGAATCGGCTGGATTACCATGTGCACTTTCAAATTGAGAGGATATAGATTTTTAAAATAGTTATTTCAAAGGCAAGACCTGTATTATACTAGACCTTGTTCTATATCCATATCACCATCCTTATGGCTTATTCGACATGATTTTCTAGCCAATTTTTATATTCATCCTCTATTGGCTAGTTGATATCAAATAATTTCTCCACCTTTTTGTTGTATGCATTGTACCTTGCATCAATCACTACTCTGGCCTCTTTTATAAAGGTATCAATGTCAATCTGAATCATGATGAATCCATAAATCATACCATTTAGCATAGTTAAGTCCAACTTATCATCAATGTATGTTATTTGTTGACCTATAGCAGTTTGATGCCTGAAGAAATCCCTCCATGGTTCATATTCTTTGATTTTTCCATCTTCATTAAGGATCTTGGGCATACCACGTTCCTCCATATCCCTGAAGGCATTGATTTTACCTTGTAGCTACCCACCAATTCTTTCATGAGATCCTATGACTTCACCAATCATTTCAATTCCTCTTATTATGTCTTGGAGGTTTGTTGGAACTTCAGGATCTTCCTTTGCATTTTCTTGAGTCTCCCTTAAACTATTTAATCTACTACTCCATTTATTCCATGTGCTCTTGAAAACCTCTTGAACATGTTGGAACCTTTCAAATGCCTCATGTATTTTCTTATAAGTTAACCATGTGGCTTCTACCTTAAGGGCTGCTTTGGTCAATCTGTGGCCTATAATTTCTTTAGCCATATCCTTTGTAATATTTTTCATGTTCTCGTGGACCTTATTCTTCTTATACTTGGTTGCTCAGAGCTCGCCCCTCAATGCATTAATCCTCAATTTTAAGGTATTTTTTCTTATGGTGAAGTACTAGATGGGGAAGTAGGAAAGGTGTTTTGATCTACCTTGACCACATTAGCTTTCAATTTTTTATAGTCCTCAAAAATTTTTTATTCTTCTCTAACAATTTCATATACCTGGCCTGAGATATTTTTGTAGTGTCAACACTCAACATGGATGTATGCATTGTCCACCTTGCAACTTGTGGGACTGTCATCTTTGAATCCCTTCCTACAATCAAGTCTCTTGAAAGGCTATTCATTGTCCTACTGAGTCTGCACCTACCTAAATATGGTGTTAATTACCAAATAGCTATAACATGTAAACTAGGGCTAAACCCTAAACCAAAATTTTTCTCATCAAAAGTCTCCATAGACAACATAGCTTTTGGATCATTTTGGATCACATCTAGAGCAATTATTGATGAAATTTTATATCCTGGCATTACCAATACCAAACTATCCTTGACCAATCTTCTAGCTTCCATAATTTTCTCAATTTCTTGAATAATCTCCTCTTTAGTCTTCTTTTTGACTTCTTTTTGTTGTGAAGGATTCACTCCCTCCTGAGCCTTTTGTATCCTATCATTTATTTCCTAAGCATTTAGCTTAGCAATGTATTCTCTCAATTATTTGGATGTCATAGAGGAATCATCCTCTAGAAACTTGGCACAAGCTAAAAATATTGCATCATTGTCCTAGCTTTCATCATACTCCCAAGGTACTAGCCTATCATCCAGAATAAATGGTTCCATTACATCTCTAGCATAAGGGTGAGAAAATTCATGCTCTACTCCTTACTCAAGAGGAACTGATTCAACAAAAGGTTGTGGTATATTTCCCTCAGTACCTTGTGTTTCCATCAACATTTACATAAGGAAAATCCATAACATGAGTATCCTCAATATCCATTGGTTGTTGCTCTTCTAATGTTGTGGAGTATGTGCAGGATCATGATGGGCCAAAAAGTGGCAATATGGTGGGTATTTGTAGGGTATGTGGCTGACGAATTTTTTTTACCCAAAATTGATGAAATGAAAAGGGTTTTTAAAGGAGATTCTCAACTTTCCACCAATATAAATTATGCTTTCCTTTGAATTTAATAAATAATTATTATTCATTTTCTATTTAAATTATGACTAAAGTGTTGATTGATAGGCTGATTGAAAAACATCTATAGCTTTCAAATGATGTCACATTTTTTGAATCCAAAACATGCATCACATTCTATGCTTCAGATACTATAGGATTAAAAAAAGAAAAAATGAATTTCATGAAGTTTTGACCAAGTTAAGGTGGTCAGAGATACGAGTTTTTATATTTTTTAAAAGTTGTAATAAAAAAATCATAATTAATTATTTACTTGGAAAAAAATTACAAACAAATATGCATCACATCCAGACATGAGTCCTCTACGTAGGTCTAAAATCTTGTAAAAAAATATTATCATTTTATTGTGGTTAGGGTGGTCAGACAGACACCTACTTCTTATTTTTTCCCTGAAATTTAAGTACTATAGCATTGAAATTTCAAATTTTCACCAAATGATTTTTTTTTTTTTAAAAACTAGTAGTTTAGAAACTACATTCAATTTTCTACAGATTCTATGCTTACATATTTTTGAAATAATATAGATATCTTATTCATATTTTTACGTCAAGTTGACTAACTTTGATTTTTTTGAATTTTTTGTCACTTAATGGCCTAATTTTTTCCATTATGATCCTGCACATACCCTATGGGATCCTTGGGTTGTATAAATTCTCTTGCAAATCCTTTTGAGCTTTTTGCTCTACTTTTTGCACCTTCTCTAGAAAAGTACCATCATTAAAATTAGTAAGGACCATTTCCATCCTTTTCAATTTGTTAGTGAGGTGCTTGTAAGGGATTTCATAATAATAATTCTGAGTAGAAACTCTATGCTCAACCTCAACAATTTTCAAAAAAAAAAAATCTTTATCTTGGACAACAACATATGTTGGAAAGTTCCTTATTACATCCTCCTTGAAAAAGAAAGTATGAGGTCCATACCCTAAAATTCCCCTTTTTGTCTTTTCTTTGTTGATGAGTTGTTTTGGGCAAAAATTTCTAGTAGGAGATACATTCATTCTCAAATTATTGATCATTACTCTGAATACCTCATATGCTTCCTTTGCCAAAACAAAAAAATAGTCAAAGGAGAAATTTGATGCAATGATAGAGGCCTTCTTAACTAATTTGTAATTCTCTACATCACTATGATCCATTTGCCACATTATCTTAGTGAAAGAAAACCTATAAAAAAACAAACCTAGGAAATATATGTGGCGCCACAAGAGTTCCATAGCACTTGATGACAGTGCAATTTTCATACAAATACCAATTTCCCCAATTGCACTCATAATCTGGGTCATCACCAGATTCTTTGGGTCTTAACAATGCTTGAATTGATCTAGAAATCCTCTCAGTCAGTGCCACACCCATTTGCACCAAAATGGTATGTTTTAGGGTGTTACATAATCTAGCATAATTTGAATTTGGGTAATTCAAATCCCAAATGTATGTACACATTTGGATAGGAAATCTATTATTCCTTTCATCCACTTGTCTTAGTTTCATGGCTTGACAAAAAAATTCCCTTCCCTGATACAATATCAGATGCATCAGTAGTGAATAGTTTTTGAATGTTAATGGGGTTCTTCTTTCATTCAACCTCATGAAATCATAGTGTAACTTATCAACAACTCTATTGGCATAGTCAAACCATGTGTGCTTGTTTTTATGTTGAATTTCCATGATCATAACTAATAGGGGTGATGTTATCCTTCCATCAAATTTTGCCCCAAGCACCTAACACAACATGTAGTAGGTGTATCTAAAATATTCAAAAAATTCCTCACAGTCTAGTGGTTCAACTTCTTTGAGTGCAAATAAAGAACCCTTCTCTCATCTATGCCTTGGTAGTTCAAATCTTCGGAACCCAACCCTGTGTTTAGCATAATCCTTCAGCAACTTTTCCATGCTAATATTTTCACTAGCACTAGGTTTCATTCTAAAAACATCCATGGATTTACTTTTATTTATCTTTGAAATTCTTATACCCTCAGCGTCTATGATTACCCTATTTGCATCATCATATCTATTTGCAAGGTCCAACATTAAATATACCTCCACAAAGACATTAGGGACAACCAATTTTCATTAACCATAACCCTAGACATTTTTACCAGGATGTTGAGCATCTCTTCTTGTGAAAGCATACAAAAATAACTTCCATATACTTTCTTGCACAACAATGTTACCAATTCTAGTTGCAAGGTCCTTGAAATTGGTGGTTAGTATTTCATCCCCTATAGCCTTTCTACCACTTTCCTTGACATTTGGCAGTTAGAAATTTTCCATAAAATGGGTATAATCCTTAGGTTGCCCCTTTTTCTTTTTGGCTCCTTCAGAGGTTTGAGGTGGTTCATGGGTGACATTCTATTTTTTCTTCTTGGGTATGGGTTTTGAAGATGATGACTCACTTGGTTGACTCATCCTGGTCTCTTTAGGGATTTTAGATTTGAAATTAAATTAGGTCCAAAATTGATATTCTATTTTGACAGGTTAAATTCAAATTTGAATATAATTCTACCCAATTAGAAATCTACACTTAATCAAAATATGCCAAGAACCCCAATTAACCTTTGGAAATAACCTAGAAATTTTGGTTCAATATACCACTTCTTGCAAAGTAACAAGAAAAAACCAGTGGGATTTGATGACGGCTTATCCAGGAAACTCCTTTGAAACTTTCTTTGGCCTTGGCTCTAGTTGCTCCGAACTCTTCTTCAACTCCTCAAATATTAGAATGAGAGGAAAATGAAAATGCAAACCCTTTTACATGAATTCGGCTTAGTACACTCACCATTAATGGCACAAGAAAGCTTGTGCAAGTGAGCAATTACTCCATGAGTTGGTTATTCCCTTTTGAATTCAAGCCATTCATTTGCTCATATGAAAATTAAATCTGATGGACCACATTGCTTCATCATCTCCATGGGGCCCTACTAGCAATTTGATACATACTTTGATGAGCTAGGGAGCTTCCACACATATCTCTCCACATTATATGAGTATCGCTCATCGCGTCTTCCAATTTTACATTGGGACCTCATCAAGCGATGGCTTGGAAGCCAACAATGAGGTATCAACCCTTGATCTTGATCACAAGAAAATCTTAGCTAGAAATTTGAATCCTATTGCTCATCACGTCTTCACTCTTCATCGAGAAATATTACTTCATAATAGACTGAACCCACATGATGGAGAGAAAATCCACCCATCAGCGGTCATGGCTCCCATTTTAAATATAATGAGATAAACAATGATAGTAACAAGGCTAGCGATGGGTTAAAAGCATAACTGCATCGCTCATCAAGACATGCTTTCTAGTGGTGACAATCAATTATGTGATGGGTGATGAACCAAGTGTGGTAGGTAAAATAGTGTATCACTCATCATGAGATGGAGAAGGGAAACTACAAAGTAACCCATGATGAGTGATAGAATGGGAGTGGTAAACATGAGTGGTGCTAAAACACACATGAACATTAGCTGTTTATAAGAAGGGGACTTGCTTGTGTCAATGGGTGACCAAGGTGTTGGGGCCAGTTGTACAATGACAATAGAGACCATAAGAAGCCACTTAGTTAACCAATAACCTAATGGAGTTGGTCAATTCAAGAACATAAGTTGAAGGACAACCAAAGGTGGCAAGGAATACAAAACTCTTAAACCCTAGAGCCTAATGGAAACAAGATGTGAGAAAATAGGAATGTGACCATGAAACCAATGGTATCATAAATATTTTTTTAGGGTTCCACCATATCTGCCACATTGAAAATAGGTGATATACGCAATATCTCTAGTAACTCTACTTCATATGAATTTCAAAAATTAAACTTCCTAAGTATCTTACATGGTCCAAATTTCCTCATCTTCAATTTATTGTATGTACCCACTAGAAATCTCTCCTTCCTCAAATATAGCATCACTTCATCTCAAACAACAAATTCCTTATCTCTCTAGTGTTCATCTTCCTTCTCCTTATACTTAGTATTCATCTCTTCCAAATGCTTCTAGACCTGATTGTGCAATGTCTATGTCTCCATGAAATATACAAAATATTTTACTTCTATGCTCCTTTTACTCTCCATACTTATGTCTCTTAATTCTACAACTCCTCTAGGATTTCCTCTAGTAATAATCTAAAATGGTGTCTCCCCTATACTCTAATTCAGTGAAGTATTATATGCAAACTCTTCCTATGATAAAATTACATCCCAACTTCCTGTTGGTATGTGGCGATCGATAATGATATACTCTACACTCTTCATTTATCCTTGTCGAGGTTTGAGGCCGGGCCAGGCCCTGGGCGGGATTTTAGACATGGCAACCCCCAAGAATTTTTTTTCGCATCGTCACCGAAAAGGAAAAAAAATTGACTTTGTAAAACCTTAATTCTAAAATCTTCTAAAAATCTTGTTATAAGCAGTTTGGATGGGTTTTGCAATAGGGAATTATTAGTGGGATTGCAATATGTTTTACACTAGATAATAAAATCATTGGATGGCCATGGTTTTGTGGATGTAGCTCGGATTAGGTGAACCATGTTAAATTTTATGTGTTGTCTTATTTATGCTATAATCTTTTGTGTTTTATTTCTCTATTTTATTGATCAAATCTACATTTAACTATTAGTTATCTACTTTCTAACCCTAACAAGTGGTATCAGAGGGGTTTATTTTTAGTTATCCTCTATAGGAAGTTCTCATAGTTGAGTGGGAGTCTCATGATTAAGTGGGAGAAACAAGGGGATGAGGGTAAATTGAAGGTAGATAAATTCAATGGGAAGAACTATCAGTTATGGAAGATACAGATGGAGGATTATCTCTATCAAAAGGATTTATGGAGGCCATTGGAAGGAATAGCCAAGAAATTGACAATAATGAGTGATGAGGAATAGAATCTTCTAGATAGAAAGGCATTGGAAGCCATTTTTTTATGCCTGGCACAATCGGTGGCATTCAGTATTACAATAGCAAAGAGAAATCAATAGTTGACAGAAACCCTAGTGAAGTTATATGGAAATCCTTCCACTTTGAATAAGGTATTTATTATGAAGCATTTATTTAATATGAAAGTTGTAGGTGGGTCACTTGTTGATCATTTAAACAAGTTTACTATAGTTACCTATTAATTAACTTTTGTAAATGTAAACTTTGATGAAGAAGTTAGGGTTCTTTTGATTTTATGTTCTTTGCCAGAAAGTTGGAATAGCTTGGTAATAGTTGTTAGCAATTTTGTTTCGGGATTGAATACATTGAAATTTGATGATGTTGTTCGTGTTGTTTTGAGTGGGGAAATTTGTAGGAAAATATCAGGTGGAATATCCACATTAGGCAGTGTTTTGAATATAGAAATCAACGATAAAACAAAGGAGAGAGGAAACAATTCTGGAATTCATGGGAAGTCATGAGGAAAATCAAAGGACAGAAGGTCCCAGTCTAGAAAAAGGAGGGATTGTTGGTACTGTGGTAAGCCGGGTCATTTAAAGAAAGATTGTTGATCTTAGAAAAATAAAGGAGACAAAAAGGAAGGAAATAAAGAGGAAAATGTGGTAAGTAATAATTCTGATGAGGATGCTTTGATTCTTTCCCTTGATAATGCTGATGATTCTTGGGTGTTAGATTTATGGGCTTCATTTCATGCTATGCCCCATAGAAGTTATTATCTTGATTATGTCCAAGGGGATTTTGGGTTGGTTTATTTAGGAGATAACAAACCTTGTCAGATCATTGGAAAGGGAAGAATCAATATTAAGTCACAAAATGGAAATCATTGGCTACTACATGAGGTAAGGCATGTTCCAAAGTTAAAAAGGAATTTAATTTCAACAGGGCAACTATATGATGAAGGTTGTGTTGTTACATTTAGTGATGAAAATTGGAAGGTTACAAAAGGTGCCTTAGTGGTAGAAAAAGGTGTGAAAGTAGGCACCTTATATCTTTGTAAAGGTCATACTATTCCTTATACTTTAGCTATTGTAGATAAAAATCAATGTTCAAGAACAGTTGTTGTAGTTCATCAGGGAGAAAATTAGATAGTTGCTATGGATTCTGAATCAACACTGTGGTATAATAGACTTGGGCATATGAGTGCAAAAGGTATGAAAGTACTTAATTCAAATAATTTTTTACCAAGTATGAAATGTGTTAATATGGATTTCTGTGAAATTTGTGTGGATGGAAAACAAAAGAGAGTTAGTTTTCTCAAGGATGAGAAGCAAAAGAAAGATGATAAATTGGAGCTTTTGCATACGGATGTATGGGGACCAGTTCAAGTATCTTCACTCGGTGGCTCTCAATACTATCTAACTTTTATTGATGATGCAACAAGGAAGGTATGGATTTATTTCCTTAGGCAGAAATTTGATGTATTTGAAACTTTTAAGAAATGGAGAAGCTTGGTTGAGAATTGGATAGGTAAAAAGTTAAAATGTCCCAAATTTGTTAATGGTGGTGAGTATTGCAACAAATAGTTTGAATACGATTGTTCCTCTAATGGTATTAGTAGGAAAAAAATAGTTCCAAGGATTCCATAGGAAAATGGAGTGGTTGAGCACATGAATAGAACAATAATGGAGCGTGCACAGACTATGAGATTGCATGTTGGGTTGCCTTTAAACATGTGGGCAGAGGCTGTAAACACTACTATTTATTTAATCAATAGAGGTCCCTCTAATCCTTTGGGTTATGGCATTCTAGAGGAAGCATGGACAAGTAAGAAGGTGACTTATTCTTTTCTCAAAACCTTTAGTTGTGAAGCATTTGCACATGTAGATTCTAAAAATAGAATCAAACTTGATGCAAAATCAAAGAAATGTATATTTTTGGATATGGAATTGATGAATTTGGTTATAGGCTTTGGGATTTTGAAAATAAAAAAATTGTGAGAAGCAAGGATGTCATATTTAATGAGAAAGTGTTGTACAAAGATTAGTTTCAGAAACATGAGAAGAAAGAAAATGATTATGTAGTGCTGGATGATACACCAAACAACAATGTTCTAGTGGTTCCTCATGCTCTGCAATAACAACAACAAAAAATACCACAAACTCTAGTGAATGCTAGATGATCTTCAAGGATAAATAGACCTCCAAAAATATTTTCTCCCTCTTTGTATTCTATTTTATTAACTGATGTTTGTGAACTAGAATGTTATGATGAAGCTATGCAGGTGGATACCAAGGTTCAATGGGTACATTTAATGGAAGAAGAAATGGACTCCTTGCTGAAAAGTCAGAATTGGAAATTATGCAAGTTCCCTATAGGTAAAAAGGATTTACCAAACAAATGGGTTTATAGGCTGAAGGAGGAGGATGGAGGTAAGAAAATATTTAAAGACAGATTAGTTGTAAAATGGATTTGCACAGAAAAAGGTGATTGAATTTAATGAAATATTTTCTTCAGTTGTTAAAATGACTTCTATTTGTATTGTTTTAAGTATTGTGGTCACTCAAGATTTGCATTTGGAACAACTTGATGTTAAAACAACCTTTCTCCATGGTGTTTTGGGAGAGGAAATATATATGGAACAACCAAAAGGATTTGAGGTCAATGGTAAGGAGAATCTTGTGTGTAGATTGAAGAAAAGTCTATATGGCTTGAGGCAAGCACCTCGACAATGGTATATTAAATTTGATAGTTTTATGGCTAAGGCTACATTCAGTGTAATTCAGAAAATTGTGTATATTTTAAGAGGTTAGATGATGAGACCTACATTATCTTATATTTATATGTTGATGATATGTGTAGCGAGATCTAACATGGATCACATAAGGGAGTTAAAACAAAAGTTAGCAAATTCATTTTCTCTGAAGGATTTTGGGGCAGCAAAGAAAATCCTTGGTATGAAAATTATAAGAGATAGGAAAAACATAAAATTGTTTTTATCTTAGGCTGATTATGTTGAGGTGTTGCAAAGATTTCTTATGGAAAATGCAAAAGCTATTAGGACAATTTTTCCTAGTCATGTTAAATTGACTAGATATGTGTCCGAAGACACAAGAGAAGGAAGAAAAAATGTCCAAGGTACCATATGCTTCAATTGTAGGTAGTTTAATGTATGCAATCGTATGCACAAAACCAGATATTGTACATGTTGTAGGAGTTGTTAGCAGGTATATGAGTCATCCATGTGTTGTGCATTGGAATGCAGTAAAATGGATTCCCAAGTACTTGAGAGGTACATCCAATAAATATTTATGTTTTGGGGGCTCTAATACTAATTTAAAATGATGTGTTGAATCATATTTGGTAGGGGATGCATATACCAAGTAGAGTACCACTAGTTATGTATTTACAGTTGGTGGGAAAATATTGAGTTGGATTTCTCAGTTGCAAAATGTGGTTAATTTATCTACTACAGAGGAAGAGTATGTTGTTGCAACATAGGCAGCAAAGAAGATGATATGGCTATAAATTTTCATGGAAGAGTTGGGAAAAAAATAGGCTGAAAATTACTTGTTTACAAAGAACCAAAGTGTTATACATCTTGCAAATAATTCTTCCTTGCATTCTAAAACCAGACACATATAGTTGAGATATCATTTCATTTGGTCAATGTTGGAGGATGGAAAGATCAAGCTGGATAAGATACATACAGATGCCAATTCAACAGATATGTTTATGAAGGTAGTGACAAGGGAGAAGCTAAGCTCCTCTTTAGCTTTGGTTGGCCTTCAAGGTTAAATTCAAGGATTAGTCTCCAAGTGGAAGATTGTTTGGTGTGGAGCCTGATCAGTCTCCAAGTTGGAGATTATTGGTATGTGGCGACTGATCATGTTATACTATACCCTCTTCATGTATCCTCACCGGGGTCCAAGGCTTAGCCAAGCCCTGGGGGGGTTTGTCGATGATATCCCTTGAAAAGTGGGGCTTTAGGGGTGGCAGCCCCCAAGAAATTTATTTTTCTCATTTTTTTCACATCGTCATCAAAAAAGGAAAAATCATCGAAAAAGAAAAAAATTGACTTTGTAAAACCCTAATTATTGAAGCTTCTAAAAAGATTGTTATAAGCAGTTTGGATGGGGGTTGTAGTAGGGAATTATTAGTGATATTGTAATATTGTTTACACTGGATAATAAAATCATTGGATGTCTATAGGTTTGTGGATGTAGCTTGGATTAGTTGAACCATGTTAAATTTTTTGTGTTGTCTTGTTTCTGCTATAATTTTCTATGTTTTATTTCTTTATTTTATTGATAAAATCAACATTTAACTGTTAGCTATCTACTTTCTAACTCTAACACTTCCTACCTTATCCCTATTCAAACATATCAACAAACTCCCCAAACTTTTGTTCACTACCTCTATCTCTCCATCCGTCTGTGGGTGATATGTTGAACTAAACTTTAAATCCATCTTCATCTTCTTCCACAATGCTCTCCAAAAGTATCCAATGAATTTTGTTTCTTTGTCTGAGACAATACTCCTAGGTAATCCATGCAATCTCACAATCTCTTTAAAAAATAAATCAACACCATGCAAAGCATCACTAGTCTTCTTACAAGGAATAAAATGTGTCATTTTAGAAAATATGTCCACAACTACCATAATAGAATCATAACCTCTTTGTGTTCTTAGAAATCCTAAAATGAAATCCATGCTTAAATCTTCCCAAGGTCTGTCTGGTATTGTCAAAGGATTGTATGATCTAGTCTTCTGACTACTCACTTTTGCAACTTCACAAATTCTAGAACTTTGAACATACTTCCTTACATCCTTGTATATATACAGAAAAAATAATGTTCACTCTCCAAAGCTATTGTCTTATCTACTCCAAAACTCCTTGGTAAACCTCCACTATGGTTTTCCTTGATCAAATTCTCTCTCATTGAGCTCCTTGGTATACACAACTAATTTCCTTTGAATAACATACCTTCTTGAATGAAATTATCCAACCATTAGCTTCAATTGGTCACTACTAGTTCTTTTCATGCTCTCCATGGTTCTCCAAAATCTACATCCTCCTCATACATATGTTTCAATTCCTAAAATCTGAATACTTGCAATCTCAACTCTGTCAGGAAATTCCATCTCTTGTTTAATGCATATACAACTTTGTTTGATTTTCCACTCCTATACTTCAACAAAAATATATAACTTTGCAAGAACTCAACCCATCTCATATGTATCTAATTCAACTTCCCTTGATTGTTCAAATATTGTAAAGCTTGATGATTTGTATACAACACAAATTCCTTAGGAAAAAAATAATGTCTCCGCATCTTCAAGGCTTGAATTATGGCATAAAATTCCTAATCATAAATTGAGTATATTCTTTTGGAATCATTCAAATTTTCACTAAAATAAGCTATAGGTCTCCCTTCTTGGCTAAATACTGTTCCAATTGCATTTCCACTTGCATCACAATCAACTTGAAATACTTTGTCAAAATCTAATAATGTTAATATTGGTTGTTCTATAACATTTTTCTTTAACAATTCAAAACTTCTTTGTGCTCTGGATGTCCACTTGAAATCCTTTTTAGCTCCTCTCATTGTCTACGTCACTAGGTTTCAAACACTATTGAAACTTCTGATAAACTTTCGATAGAAACTCTATGATCCATGGAATGATGTAACTTATCCAATGTTTACAAATGTAGGCTAATCTAAAATTCCTTCTACTTTCTCTAGATCCATATTCAATCCTTCAACAAAAATAACAAATCAAAGGTACAACTTTGTCTTCATGAAACTACACTTCTTGATAGTAATCAACAATTTCTCTTCTCTCAACCTCTGTAATAATTTACAAATGTGCCTCAAATTCTCTTCTCTAGTCCTACTAAATATCATAATATCATCCATGTAAACGACGAAAAACTTACCAAATAATTTCTTCAATACCTAATTCATCAATCTCATGAAGATGCTCAATGCATTGGTCAATCCAAAAGGCATCACTAACCAATCATACAATCCTTCATTCCTCTTAAATGTAGTTTTCCATTCATCTCCTTCTCTAATCCTGATCTGATGATATCCAATCTTGAGATCAATCTTTGTGAAGTATTTTTATCCACTTAGACAGTCCATAATGTCATACATCCTTCGTAATGGGAATCTATACTTGACCATGATCTTATTAATTACTCTGAATCTGTACACATTCTCCACTCTCCATCTTTCTTTGTTACAAGAATAGTAGGTACCACACACTGGCTCAAGCTTTCTCTGATCAATCCTTTCCTCAACTACTCTTGAATCTTCCAATTCAACTTTGCATTCTCTATCAATGTCACTCTATATGAAACTTTTCTTAGAAAAATATATTTTGGTATAAAATTTATGTGATGACTGATACTTCAGATTGGCGGTAATCCATCTTGTAAATTCTTTGGCATGATGTCTTCATATTTTGTCAACAATTTTTATACTTCGTCATTCTTTGTGGTAGGGTTTTCTATCTTTGGATCATTGTTCTTCTTTTGAATCAATACAAAAAAATATGTTCTCATGTGTCAATCCATTAGAATATTTCCTTCCATCTACGAAACATAGTCTGGAACTACCATATAATTTACTCTTATCCTCTACCTCCAAACGTATCAACTTGATTCTCTTTCCATTTAAAGTCACATTATAGCTATTTATTCTTCCATCATGAATTTATTTCTTATCATATTTCCATGGTCTTCCTAACAGGAAATGATATGCACCCATAAGAATAAATATCAAACAACACTTCATCCCTATACAACCCAATCAAAAAAAAATTTAGTGGTGAATCTTCACCAATTGAAAAATATTAGATATTGGTATATTGGGAAAGTTGAAAATGGTGAATAAATCACACCTAACAAGGTGGCCAAATCACCCATATTTTACAAATTATCATTCCAATGCATGTCCATTTTCCATCAATTTTTTTATGAAGCATATTTAAGTTATAAATTCACCATAAAAAACTATGCATTTCAAATGGACCGACTAATATTTTTTTCTAGAATCTCGGAAGCATGTAACAAATCACCTACATATTTTCCAATACTTTTAAAACAACATTATGTATCAGGACCCATTTCACCAATTAAAATTTGCAAATAGCTGCTTATGAGGACCCATTTCGCCAATTAAAATTTACAAACAGTTTCTTATGAGGACCCATTTCACTAGTAACATTTAGAAATAATTACATTTGAGGACACATTTCACCAATTTCCATGACACCTCCATGCTAATTGTAGGGCCATACTCACCTTGACAATTACAATGTACATGTTCATTGAGGTTTGATTCACCCAACACTTAAATGTATCATTGTATAATCACATGGGATTTTCCAAATTTATAATATAAAATTCAAAAACCCCACAAAATTCACCAAATATGGATTGATATAAATACAATTGAAATTTTCATTTATTATTACACATTTTGTTCAATTATAAAGTTGTAAGCTCTTGATTTGGAAGTTGCACTTGGAACCTTGAAGTTGGTCATAGGCAAGTTACAAGCTTACAACACATGAATTGTTGCATTAATGAATAACAAGTTAGTGAAAACCTAAACTTAAAGGTTATTTATCATTTGATTCATTTCTTGATAGTGTTATACGATTTCTTTATCTTTTTTCCATTCTTACTCTAATAAATCAATTTAAAGATGATTTTGAGTAGGGAATGGGATCTATATTCTCTATCCTTCTTAAAAAAGAAGAATTTTTTTCCAACTTTTATTCAAATTGATAAATTAATATGTCAAGAAACAAGTGCAACAAGGGTAAGACTCATTAGGGTGGTGAAGGAACTAGGAGGCCATCAAAACACCCAAATCGTATAGTTACCATATAGTCTTACTTTTGGAATTAACAATGCTTCTAATCCATTAGATCAAGATGGAGCTACAACATCAACTCTTCCACCAAATATAAAAAAAAAATCTTCTGGGAAAAATAGTGTCTCCATTTCTTCAAAGCTTGAACTATAGCATAAAACTACTGATCATAGAAAAAATATTTCTTCTTAGCATCATTTAACTTCTCACTAAAATAGGCAACATGCTTACCTTCTTGAATCAAAATAGCTCATATGGAAGTGCCACTAGCATCGCAATCTACTTGAAAGACATTATTGAAATTTGGAAGTAGCAAAATAGGTTGCTTTGTAACTTTCTTCTTCAACATATAAAAACTTTTGGCTACTCCTATATTCCACTTAAACTCTTTTCTATCCCCTCTCATCACTTTAGTTAGAGGTGGAAAAATACTACTAAAATTCTTAATAAAATATCTATAAAAACTTGCTAGACTATGAAATGATCTTATCTCTATAACATTTGTTGGGTTAGGCCATTCAATGATAGCTCTCACCTTCTCTAGATATATTTTAAGACCTTTCTATTGAGACAAAAAATCCCAGATACACCAACTCTCTCTTCACAACACTACAATTATTCAAATTAATCAACAACTTATCCTCCCTTAGCTTCTCAAAAAATCTTCGGATATGCATGTGGTACTCCTCCAATTTCTTACTAAAAAAAATATATCATCCAAATAAGCAATAATAAATTTTCCTAAAAATTCTTTCAATACCTCATTCATAAGCCACATAAATGTGCTCGGTGCATTGGTTAGCCCAAAAGGCATGAATAACCACTCATACAATCCCTCCTTGGTTTTAAATGCTATCTTCCATTTATCTCCTTCTCTAATCTAGATCTAGTGATATCCGCTCTTCAAATATATCTTCATGAAGTACTCAGCTCCACTCAAACAATCCATAATTTCATCCATTCTCAACAAGGAAAATCTATACTTGATGGTGATGTTGTTGATGGATCTAGAATATATACACATTTTTCGTTCCCCATCCTTCTTTGTTGCTAGTACAGTAGGTACTGCACATGGACTCAAACTCTCTCTGATCAATCCCTTCCACAACAACTCTTGCACTTGTTTGTTCAACTATTCACTCTCTACTAGAGTCATATGATGAGCTATGTTATTCAACAAACTGGATCTTGGAATCAAGTCCATCTGATGAATAATCTTCTTACTAGATGCAAACCTTTAGGTATGTAATAAAAAATAATATCGTGAAACTCATTCAACAAGTTTGAAACCTCTACATGTACATCAATAGTATCTACTTTATCAATTCTAGGGATCAATGCAAATCATATATGCTCATGCCTCATACCTTCTAGGAACTTTATTCCATCAACCAAACAAATTCTTGCATTACTACATACCCTTTCATCTACCTCTTTCAAGAGCTTCAACTTATGATGAACCCCATCCCTTGTCAAAGAATAGGTGTTGGCATGTCCATCATGTACTACTCGGTAATCAAACTATGACAGTCTTCCTAACAAAATATGACAAACATCCATAGGCATAATATCCCACAATACCTCATCATGGTAATTTCCAATGTTGAAATTTACTAGACATTGTTCATTTACAAAGGCTTTATGGTCCTTCTACAAACAAGCAATATGGTATGGGTTTAGATGCGTTCTTCTCTTCAACCATAACTTACTAATCATTTCTTATGAAACAAGGTTATCACTACTACCTCCATCAATAATAACATTACAAAATTTACCTTCACACTTACATCTAGTGTGAATTTTTTTTTTGTTTGAGTTTGTTCCTTCTCCTTATTTATCAAGGCTCTTCCAGTAACAAGAACCTCTCCTCTATCTTCATCCTTAGAATGCAAAGACTCAACATCTTCATCTACATGTGCAACTCATGCATTACCCTTAGGTCTTCTATTTGTCCTTCCTTGATGTTGAAGACACTTAGAGGCTCTATGTCCTTGTTCTCTACACTGGAAACAAGTTCCATGAAAGCCTCCTCTTCCACGTCCTCATCTAGATCTTTGTCTTCCTCTTTAGTCTCCATTATTTTGATCATGAGGACAATGGGTGTTATCTTCTTTCTAGTTTTGGCTGCTACTAGAGGCTTCAGCCTTCTTTTGATCTTCATTTCAACCTCTATATGACTATCCTCTGGTCTTTCCTCCATGGCCTCAACCTCGTTGTTTGTTCTCAAACCTCTTGTTCAATCGTTCTTCAACCTTTAGAGAAATTTGATAAGCATCCTTAATGGTAGTCATTCTTACCAGTGCCAATTCTTCCTATTTTCTTGGTTTCAACCCATTAATATAATGAGAAACTATCTCTTTATTCACCTCAAAATTTCATGTCTAAATCAAGACTTTGTGAATTTACTCTATATATTCTTTCACCATCCTTGTTCCTTGCCTCAAGCTATGCATCTTCTTGAGCAACTATAATTCGTAGTCAACTAGAATAATTGTGTATAGGATGGAAATTGCACCCCTTATGTAAATTCCCCTTTTACATTTCCTCACCTTAGAAAACAAAATTCAAAGGAAAAATTCCACATCATCCCACTGCTTTTGTTCCACTTGGCTTTTGTTTTGTGTGTCGGCAGAAGAATAGCTGTGGGGGATGCCCGAGTGGTGCATAAATTTCCACATGGTGTGCTCACATCCCTGATGGATTCCTTTATCTAAAGCCTATAGAAGCATTACACTTCCCATTGGGGTAGATTTTTAATGCCCATATTCGACCAACTGACTCGAATATGGTTTTTTTTCTCATTCTCCCTTCAAATTCACTCTTCATTCCTTCATTTAATCTCTTAAAGCATCTCTCCAAGAATTCTCTAGCAAGCTCTATACATAATATTTCTTTCCTTCTAAGCCTTCAAGCAACACTTTGCACCCTATAGCAGCAAGAACAACACTCCATCAACTCCATAGAGCAAGTGTGCAACAACACCATTGCAACATAGGCTTGTGTCCTCTCATTTTCTCCTCCATTAGCTAGTGAGCTCTTGGTGGAGGTGGTAACAATTTTCACTCCTCTCCTTTACAATTTGGTTGAGTAGCACATTACTATTTTGTAGTATTATTTTGTTTTAATTTCATTCTTCCTTTATCATATTTCTCTTCATAGCTACTATATTGGCTGTTTGTGGAGGTGGAAATGCCAAAATGGGGGTGTAAATAATGCAGGCTCCTATATAGCCCCCAACAATTTTTTCCTCATTCTTGTGTGTAGGTGGACATGCTTTGTGGAGCTAGCTGGTGAAAAGGATCTCTTGTGAGATCATTTTTGTCACCCTAGCTTTAATCTACTTGCTTTATCATATTCGATTGTATATCTCTTATTTTATAGTTTTGTTTTGCTCTTTTAAAAACCATTAGCTAGGCTACTAGCTGATTTTCTAGTAGTTATCATTGTACTTTCAATCCTTTGGTCATATAGATGCTAGTGCACCTGAGAGATTCCAGTGCACCGTGCTATCATCACAAAATTATGCTTTCATCCTTAGGCAGAGAGCTTAATAATTGATAGAGAGAGCGATTGGAAGAATCAATCTCAGATTCCTGCTCTCGGTCTTGTTTGCAAGACCTTTTTGGTGTTCTACTTCACCTCCTTGACCTATAGGCCCCTTCACATATTTAGGTGCCCTTGGTTCTCCTGGCCAACCCCACTTCCATCACCATGCAAACAACCAAGCCAATCTTGGTGCTCTCTCTGCTATTCTCTCCTTAGCCCTTAATCTCCCTAAAGACTAACAACAACTCCAACCTTCACTAACTCGATGTAGGGGTGTGTGGTGTCTTCCATTTTCTTCAAGATCATCCTTCTGGGGTTCTTGATCATCCTTCAATCACCAATTCTCCATCTCTCTCACCAAACCCTGTCCTAGGGTTAGAAAAGGCTACAAGCCCTAGAGCCCCAATTACGCCTCCTAACCTGAGAAAAATGGAGATTGTGCTCAAATTCTTCAAATGACCCCAAATCTTTTTTTCGGATTCATGTAACCCTTTCCCACACCTTAAATATTTCCAAGGGTTTGGAGCCTGTACTGTCCATACACTGCCCTTACTCAAAAATGGCCAAAACTAGGGTTTATAAGCCTTTTCCAGGCTGCTTCCAAACTGTCAAAGTTTTCTCACACCAAATGAGTTGATGGAGCCTCCTCCTAACCACCAGACCTTGCCAAGGCCCATAGCTGAATCCTCAAAAAGGAAAATCTTCAAAACTTTAACACCCCTGCAAGTTAGGTGCCTTACACTCCTTGTCTTCCCTAGCCTGACTCTGCCTAGCTCGCCTAGGGCAAGACATTGCTAGCTGCTCCTGCACACAAAAAAGCCCTAAAACCTACCATATTGACACTCATGGAGCCCGATCACTATTCCCAAAGGGCCATACAATTTGTATGGTGGGAAAGTGCTCTAGCACTCCATTTTCTCAAGAATGCATGGTTCAGGCTAGAAAAAGAAAGAAGTCCAACTATTTACAAACAAAGGATGAAAACGAATCACAAAAGCAAATGGATGGCACACAAAGCTTGTACACTATTCAAACTACATTCTACAATAAAAAATAATAGCAGGCTTATTCTATCAAAGAACTATTTAGATGCAAAAATTAGAAATTGCCTCACAAAATGCTATTTCTTTCAATTTCACAAAATGTCACTACAATATCAATCCTTCTAACCCTGTTTATAGGTCAAGATTTTCCTTAAACAAGGATCCACATTTAGTTATCTCCTTTGGTCAGACTTCTTCATGACCTAATGGCCAACGTTACCAAACTCCACTATGTTTTCTAACTTTTGTCAAGGTTAGCAACTTAACAAGAATGAGCTTCAAAACACATCCATATTTCTACTTCTAATTCCACTAATCACAACAAATCAACACTTATTCATAATTCTCAAATGCTAACTAAATGGTCAACATGACCCTCAAAATAACAGATCCAAGCAAAATTTAAACTAGACTACTTCCTAGGTGTGCTTCCTAGGTGCTCCTGCACCACTAATGTATAGTGTTGTACGTGAAAACTAGCTAACCTAGCCCCATTTTGAGTTTTGGGTCTGTAGAGTGATTGAAGAACCTCATAGTCCTCATCATTCTCAACCCTCATTTCAAAACATCCTTTTTAAGCTGAGGTAAGTTAGGGGAGCCTTCCTCCTTTGGCTCTCCATGACCTAGGGCCTTGAACGTGGTTGGTCCCCCTCTCTTACACTTTTGGTGAACCTGATGTGAACCAAAGTCTACCCATTTGTTGATGTTAAGGATTTTCCATTATACCTTGTGATTGTTGTTCCCCCAAATGTTGTGAAGGTTTATGAGCAACACAGCCTAGTCCACAACTTTTGTGTATATTATAGGAGAAGTGTACAACACCTTATAATGGAAAGGATGAAAGTTACTACTAGTTTCTCTATAGGCCTTTTTGTTGGATATGCCATTCGTCTCATCGCATAGGAACAGTTGTCAAGGGGCAAGGTAGGATTCTCTAATGAGACCAACCATGTACCCCCTCCTCTTGTATCTCCCACAACATCATCAGTCTACAAGCATGAGGTTGTTGACATCTCTGTAGAATATGTCCATACCCTCAACAAAGGGTTGGGTGACTTGGAACACATGGAAAGAGACCCGAAGTTGGCTAGGGCCACCCAAGTTATGAACAAACTAAAGTATATGGTTGGAAAATCCTAAACAAGTATAAAACTATTGGCTAGTGTCTCTAGTCTAACAGATGTATGTGCTCCTCCAATCAATCCAAACATTGTATGAGGAGTCACTTTTGAAGACCATGAGCGACAACTAGGACTATCGATGCCTCCTATGTCTATGTACATGGCTGATAATATACCCTTGATCAAAATCCCCTCTTCCTCTGAGGGATCCAAAACTATCAAAGTGAATAAGATCCCCTTGCATTTTAGCTTCACCCCTCCTATCACCTCCAGTAGTGGAAGTTTTGGTGAGATGGGTGGTGGGGGCTTTGGTAGTGGTGGTGGCTTCAACAGAAGGGGTGGTGTTGGTGGAAGTGGTTAGATAGTGGAGGTCATGTTGGTGGCTTTGGAAATAGTGGCATCTCTAGTGGTGGCCCTACTAGTGGTAGTGGCTCTAGTAGTGGTTCTGGTAGGGGCCACACCAGTTGTTCTGGTGGTGGCTCTAGTGGTGGCTCTAGAGGAGGTTCCTCTAACCCTATATCTTCTAATGACCCTATTATGAACACTCTTCTTCAACAATATGGGTAATATGCAAAGCTAGCTATTGAGTCTCTCCCAAGCCTCTTCCCAACCTATCTTCCAACCCTTCTTCCAACATAGCCCATTTTCAATTGCAATATTGAACACTCCTTTCCCTCAAGGAATGGAGATTCCTAAATTAAAAAAAATATGGTAGCAAAGGGGACCCAAAAAACACATATGTTTTCCTTTAATTCTCTATGTACAAATTTATTCCATCATGATGCATTGATGGAAAAACTATTCCCTCTATCTCTCAAGAGTACAACACTTGAATGGTATAGTTCCTTGCTCAATAATTCCATTTTATCATTTCACCAACTTGTAAACTAGTTCTTATGACAATTCCAACATAACATTAGGCCAAAGATGAGTTTTTTAGATCTTCCCTAATGCAAACAAGGTGATAATGAAAATATTACTAACTTCATCATGCAGTATCAAGTGCTCTTCTCACAAATCTCATATTTGCTACCCGATTTTGACGTGTAGAATGTATTCATAGGGAAATTACAAAGGCCTTGGTAGGAGAAGTTTTCCCTTATGAAATAACCCTTCTTTGGTGCACTTGTGTGCAGCTCTATGAGAGTATCAACAGACGGTAGTTTAGTTCAGGGGACCCTCCTCACATTCTCGTTATGAAGGAAAGTAAATTATATCAATCTATGGGAAAGGAAAGGTTGTTGTGAATGTCGTAGCCACTATCGATGAAAATGGCCTCAAACACAACTGAAAGTTAACAATGCTAGAAAAATATTACTCTAACATCATGCAAAGGATAGTGAAGTATAATATCGTGACCTTTCCAAACCCTAAACCTCTTAAGGAACCCTACCCTAGTTGGTATGATGCAAGTACCTATTGTCAGTACCATGGAGTTAATAAACATGATAGCAAACGATGTATGCACCTACATCATGAGATTCAAGACCGCATCGAGGATGGTACTATTCTTCTTGATTGAAGCAAATAAAATATGAATAAATTAGTGGAAAAAGAAAATAGTGAACTACAGATATACACAAACCCATTTCTATTGCATTCTGCTAACATGATTGTTGATCCCACCGATTCTATCACCCAACCCAAGGCCTATGTTAACATGGTCATGGTTACCCCTACTACACAGCCTACGACCAATTCGCCGGATGTGACATTTACATCATAGGACTTTCCCTTAAATAACAAGGCCTCTCCCCTCTATATTCTTGCTTTCCTCAATGGGAACATTGTGATAGGATCCTTAGTAGAACCTATGAATTGAGTGAATGTTATTATAGAAGAGATATTGTGGCTTAACTCACTACATAGAAAAGAGTACAAAGAAACAAAGTCCACCATCTACACACACGATGGTCTTTGTCAGAATCCATATGGCTTGATAAATTTACCTATCCTAGTTGGACTTGAGGCTGTTAACATGGTTTTGGATGTCGTTCCAGAGTTGGATTTATTTAGGATGAAACTAGGCATACCTTGGCTAGTTTCCATGAATGGAATTTCATCTGTTATTCATAAATGTCTAATGTTCTCCCATGAAGGTCATGTGCATGTAGTGCATGACACTGGATACTAGCCTTTGGTGCCCCATGGGGATATTCATTAGACCATTTTTTGTCCACCCTAGTTGGTCTACTTCCTCTAAGAATGGATCTACTATACAAAAACTATGTGAAGTATAAGACCAGGGACAAGGGACAACAAAAAATGGCTCTTTCTATAGCACAACAATAGGCTTCCTCCTCTTCTCAAAAAGGGAAGGAGAAGCTTTCCTCCTCTCACAATGACTCATCCAATCCACTCTCTTGGGAGTAGTATTGGATGAGCAAGTCTAGCTTCTACCTGTTAAGTCTGATGATCCCTCCTTAGTGTACACCCAAGATTAGGATATCAGATATCCCTAATAAACCTCTTGGACCTTGGTACTACTTGTATGGTGGAGGAAAAGGTCCCCATAGGGAATCCTCTATGTCTCGATCTCTACGACCTCCTATTGTTGCTACTCACAAAGCAGTAAATGGGGAGAATCTCGCTGCTGAGGAACTTGAGTCAACTCCTGTCGCTGCTTCTCAACCCGCCCCTCCTAATCCTATTCAAGTGCTTGTTCCTCCACTGGAAATAGCTATAGTGGACACTCCCATGGTTGAGCAGGTGCCTTCTATTCCTTTGCAACCTCTAGCCTCCAGTTCAAAGAGTCATAGAAACCACCTTGTACGTGAACGAAAACACTGAAGAAAGGCTCTCATGGCTAAGTAGGACACCTTATGGATGAAGGAAGAGGAGACAACCACCCTTGTATTAGGGCCTCCTACTATGTCCTCTTCTCTCCTTCGCTCTGCTTCCATTTAGTCTAGTTTTGTATTGCTTTTGGCTTCTTCTATAAGTATGAATGTGCCTGACCCTAAAAAGGTGTAGGTGTTCATCACTCATTTGGTGGAGCTACCTCTCTTGATGTCCCTTTTGGATGTCTCGCCTTTCACAAAACCCGCAGATATGACAAACACTTTGATGGTATCTACAATGGTTTTCTTTTCCTCCTCTTCCTCCACACCTCTTGCCTAGTCTGTGGGGAGTTCACGTCCCCGAATGGAGTAGAAGATAGAAAGTGGTCCTTTTGGAAATAGAAGATGTAAGAGGAACCCACCTTCTCTGAAAGGTGGTCCCACATTGACTTGTTTTGTCCTAGTGACATAACTAGTCCCAGCTTCCCCTAAGTTTTTCACCGATCCAGAATCACTCAACGAGCCTAGGAGTGAATCTCGTGCACAACCTACTTTGTCCATTAAGGAAAAAAATGACACTCCTGTAAAGTGCATGTTTAATTCTTTGAATGAAGTTTTGGCCTTGTCAGCGATCTTTTTGAAATCATTGACCTTACCTACACAAGAGCTTGGTTGAGAGGACCTTGTATGGCTCTCTTCCTTAGCCCTTTTTGTGGGATGATCAAACCCTCCTCTTAACATTCCACCACTGCAAGTTCATCCTCCTTCCCCTTACGATGATCTAGAGTGGGAAGCAGATGACCTCTAGTTGATTGGTGTTAGGAGTAGGCTACTTCTTTATCTTTATATTAGATGTGTTTGTGTGTGTTGTTATATGTTCCCCCATGATTGTGCTATGTGTGCCTAGATGACTCTTGTCACCCCTATTGGTGCTTGGATATAGGCATGATTTTTGTGTCATAAAGTTTCTTATCTTTCTCTCGTCATTCTTCTGTGTTTGTGAGTTGATTTTCAATAAATTGGGGATGATGCAAAGTGTTGGGGGCATTTAGGCTTCCCTTCCATGTTGACACAATTTTTTATTTCTACTCTATCTTCTTGTGCATTATTCACATGGTCTGATATAGTAGGGGGTTGATCATAGTTCAATTTATATACTATTACTATCCCTATATATTTATGAGCATTTTTTACCTCGAAATATATGGCTACCCTTGTGCCCTTTATATTTTTCTATTTTTCTCTTTTCTTATCTTTCTCTCTTGTTTTCTTGAGTTGTCCCTCTCATGTGTGACAATGCTACTTCTATAACACTTTGATTTTTAGAAAATGTATTTTTTGTAAACAAATATTTTCTCAAGAATATTCAGAAACTCCCTTTCAAGAATCATATACTCGACTTGAAAACCTAATGGAATATGTTTCCTTCATCATGGGTTCATAAAGAAAGATCTTGAGAACCTTCCTCCAAAGTGGGAACAACTTTGACCTTCCCCTTGTGTGGGGGGATCTTATTCTTTTTGAATTCCTTGGTTATGAATCGATTTGAGAAAAAAAAATTCTTACAAATTTTCAAACAATGCGTCCCTTGAGTGGGCCCTTCTTTATGCCAAGTTCCCAAGGGATCCCTTTGAAAGTTTTCTGACTTGTTAGTAGTTTGCAAGACAATCCACTTACTTGCATGCATGGTCGGCTTCTGACATGTTCTATCTCTGGGTAAACATGTCACTTTACGAGTGTGTATGTGAAGCCACTTTCTAACTCTATGGAGTCCCCTTCCTTGGGTTTCCTCCATGTGAGAAATCTTGGGGGATACCTCCCTACAAAACTACAGGTCTATAGGGCACTTCGTCTGAGCTTCTTTCATGAAAGAGATCTTGGGGGTGGCTCCCCTATAGGTCTGTGGATCTGTAAGGTGCTTTCTTTCAATTCCCTTCATGTGAGAGATCTTGAAGGGCACCTTCCCTGTAGGTTTACAAGTATTTAGGGTGCTTTCTTGGGTTTCCTTCATGTGAGAGATATTGAAGGGAACCTTCCATATAGTTTTGCAAGTGTGTAGGATGCTTTCTCGGCTTCCTCCATGTGAGAGATCTTGGGGGACCCTTCCCTGCAGGTTTGCGCGTCTATAGGGTTCTTTATTGGCTTCTTCCATGTGAGAGATCTTTGTGGATGCTTCCTTATAGGTCTACGGGTTTGTAAGGAACTTTTTTGGATTTCTTTCATGTGAGAGATCTTGGAGGATACATTCCTTACAGGTCTATAGCCATGTGAGGAACTTTCTTCTCGGGGCTTCCTTCATGTGAGAGATCTTGGAAATTGCATCCTTTCAAGTCCACAAGTTTGTAATATGCTTTCATTTTGTAGCTTCATAGTTCTATGAGGATATGAGGTCCTTTTCTTGTCATGTACTCTTGAGTTTTCCAGACTTCCTTGATGGTTCAAGTATACATTTCTAACTCTACTACTTGTCCAATCTACTTTACTTTCAAAGCACTAATCAATATTCATGCTCACTAAAGTATGGGAAAAATGTGTAGGAGTGAATCTTCACCCCTTATGCAAATTACCCTTTTACACTTCCTCAACTTAGAAAACCAAATTTGAAGGAGAAAATCCACATTAGCCCACTTCCTTCATTCCACTTATCTTTTGTTTTGTGCATCAACAGAAGAATAATTGTTAGGGATGCCCACACAGCATGCAAACATCCATACGATGTGATTACATCCCTAACAAATTCCTACGTCTGAAGCATGCTGAAGCAGTACACTTCCCATTGGGGTCGATTTGTAACTCCCCTCTTCAACCAACTGACCTGAATATGGTCATTTTTCTCATTCTCCCTTAAAATTCACTCTTCATTCCTTCATTTCATCTCTTCAAGCATCTCTCCAAGAATTCAAGCATTCTATAGCAAGATCTCTACACAATCTTTCTTGCATTCTAATCCTTCAAGCAACACTTTGTACTCCATAGCAGCAATAACAACACTCCATCAACTATGTAGAGCAAGTTTGGAACAACTCCATTGCAGTAGAGGCTTGAGTCTTCTCATTTTATCCTCCATTAGCTAGTGATATCTTGGTGGAGGTAGTAATAATTTTCACTCCTCTCCTATATGATTTGGTTGAGTAGCACATTATTGTTTTGTAGTGTTATTGTGTTTTACTTTCATTCTTCCTTTATCATTATTTTCCTCATAGATACTATCTTGGCTGTTTGTGGAGGTGCAAACACCAAATTGGGGGTTTGACTGAGGCAGGCCACTATACAACCCCCCAACAATTTTCCTCTTTCTTGTGTGCAGGTGAATGTTCTTTGTGGAGCTATCTAGAAAATAGGCTCTTTTCTGAGATAATTTTTGTCACCATAGCTTTAATCTACTTGCTTTATCATATTTGATTGTATATCTCTTATTTTATAGTTTTGTTTTGCTCTCCTAGAAACCATTAGCTAGGCTACTAGCTTGTTTTCTAGTAGTTCTCATTGTACTTTTGGTCCTCTCTTTGTATGAATGCTAGCACATCTAAGAGATGCTAGCACATTGTCATCCTAAAATTGTACTTTTGGCCTTGGGTAGAGAGCTTCCTGAGGTATAGTGTTGAACCCAAAAACTAACCCGAGGTATAGTGTTGAACCCAAAAACTAACTTGTCTAGCCCATTCCAAGTTTTAGGTCTACAGATTGATTGAAGGACATCATAGTCCTTATAATTCTCATCCCTCATTTCAATAAACCATTTTTAAGCTTAGGTAAGTTAGGGAAGCCTTCCACTCTTGGCTCTCCATGACCTGGGGCCTTGAACATTGTTGGTCCCCCTCTCTTACAAATTGTTTCTTCAATTTTGACACCATTCTGTCCCATCTAGAAATTTTATCTTTCACTTGTCTTCCTCATTCTAACTAGACCTCTTTCCACTATATAATAGTGTGACCTTTCAATTTTTCTTTGCAAATCTCACTCTATGAGGATCTTCAATCTCCTCAAACTCTAAAAATTCCTCCATGTCATTGATCCAATCGATCAATATTTTAGGATTTAGACTTCCACTAAAATTTTAAACCTCCATTTTAGGTCTCTTCCCAATGCTTGAGATCACTCACAACAATCTTCTTTCTCAAGGTTCGAGTGGATCCTACTCTTCCCCTTCCATTTCCTCTTCCATTTCATCTTCACTTTCATCTCTTTCTCATTGCACATCTCTTCTTCTAACCTCTTGCTAAAAGGTTTTTAATTACCTTCTAAGGGCTTTGATTTCATCTCTAGTTGGATCTCTTCCTCCACCTATTCGGCTTCTACCTCTTCCATGTTGGGAAATTCTTGGAGGCATCTTGAACTCAACCCACACTCACATATCTTGCTACAACTGCCTCACATTTGGCACTCTACTATAGGCTCAGGAAATCCTACTTTGATACGACTTGATGAGAGCCACACCTCCTGAAACCCACACAAATCACAATAATAGATACCAACATGGAAGATACAAAAGAGAAAAGAAAAATCACTTTCAATTATTTTCAGAAAATGAAATTGTAGATTCAAAACTTACATGCTACAACTTCATGGGTTTGATTCATTACACCCAAATCAACTCTCAAAATAAAATATATTTTTTGAAGCCATAGTATACACTAATGGAGCCACCTTCTACAACCCTCATCTAACCTTTTTATTTTACCCCAATAATTGCACTAGAATGTTCTAGAAAGTTCAACTTTCCCTTTTGTTTTGGTGGAAAAATTCCTGCCATTTGATTTTTCGCATAGGAAGAAATTTTAATGAAATTCACTTTTTAGAGGGGCAACTTCACGGGGCCATAATTTTTTATTCGGGTGCCTAATTTTCTATTATTACATATCCTTGGAAAGATCTTGAAGAGATCTACAATGCATGAACCCACTGTAGGTTAGTTCATCAACTTTTTAATCTATTTTGGGGCCTCTAAAGTATTCATATCTAAATTTAAAGTTGCATTGGAGAAATTTCCCATGACAGAAACTTTAATATCTACCAAACCATACAACATATTGAGACAGTTATTTTGTGACTGAATTTTTTTTTCAGTTTTTCCCCTTAGGGTAAATTTTTTAGGTCCATACAATCCAATTTAGGATGACTTATGAAAAATAGTAAGTGACTAGTTTTTGCTATTTTTGACTCCTGAATTTCTTACATCCATTAAGTGCCATTATGGAACTCAAAAAAACTAAAGAAATTAAGGAAATAATTTTTTTGTGGGCAATGCAAGATTTCCCTACACTATTGGATGCTCTTGCATCAAAGAATTAAAGTTTTGGTGAGTTATTTTTTGAGAGAGTTGGAGTATTAAGAGGAGTTTAGAAAGATAATTTTGGAAGGAATGTATTAATGAACCATTCTTTCAATTGAGAAATAAGCGTTTATAGGCGTGTGGTTTATACCTTTATGTTTCATTGTTTGGAAAGATTGAATGTTTATTCATTTTTCAATGAAATTAATTGATTTGTTAGTATAGAGAAATATTTTATATCATACTTGAAGTGAAAGAATATTTTCTCTTTTTGTCAATGTGTTGGTTTATCAAATATTATTATATAAGTTAGGATTGATGGATATGAATATCGTAAGAAGTTATTTGATACTTGGTTGAGAAGCCTATCGATTAGGTTATTGCCTTAATATACCCTATACAAAGATTCAAATAATGATGTTTCTATACATAGATAGTCTAAACTACATGTATAATGGGAAATGTATCAATGTTATGCAGTGACTTGACACTATTATCTTACAATGCTAGGAAATCTTATGAATGACAAGGTTTAGCAATACATCAACAGTGATAGTATGAAATATATGATAGAAAGAGATTTCATGTTGCTAATCTATACATGAATGATCACTTGACCATTACTTTACTATTGATTGAAACCCTAGGTTAATAATTACCTATTGGGTTGGAGTATTTACTTGATTAACCATTGGAATCAATAGGTTGGGAATAACCTACTTGGTTGGGTTGATTATCTAACTTTTGGTTGGAGCACCTAGATTGAGATTAATCTACCTAATTGGGCTGATTATTGAATTTATCTTGGGATTAGAGTGAACCAAGGTTGAGAGAAACCTATGTTATTAATTTGATCAGTTGAATTTGTGAGTTAATATTTGGTTGGAGCCATAGGCGAGATTACTTTATCAAGTTAGAATTACCACATGATTGATTTTATCTCTTGACATGAAGTCATTTTATTGATGAAAATCTACTTTTTAATTAGTCTTTTATTGGTGATATTATATACTCTTGAATAGGGTATTTTACAATTGAGACTATATTTTTGAGTGATTCATTTATTCATATGAATATCATTTTGATCAAGGCCATTTATTGTTGGAATCATGTTTTGAACTAAAGTGATTTATTGATGAGATTATACTTTTGATAAGAACCATTTTGATATATTCGTAAAGGAATTATTTATTGAATAATATATGTGTAAAGATGAAGCTTACATAGCTATACATAGATTATGATATTAATATTCATAAGTTAGATCCATGAGAGATCATAGGTTATTCCTAGGATTAGAGTATCCAATGGAGGGATCAATTATGCATGAGAGATGTATAGTGGAAGTAGAATTGTAAGTTAAAGGGGAATAGGTTGTTCCAATGGTTAAAGATTACCTCATGAAGGAATTACCTATGTGTAGTGTACAAATTATCTTGAGAGAAATTGAACTAGGGAAGTGAATGTGATCTAGTATGGCTTCTTAGATGAAGCTTTGGCCAAAGTAGTGTAATGTGCCACTAGTTACACTGCCAACTTCACTGTGTTTGTTTTATGCATGCTAGTCCATGATTCATATATAAGATATGATTTATGTGATATAGAAGCTAGGATGTATTCAAGTTATTTTCATGTAGGGCCCACAACATAGAATTCAAATAGGCTAAAATTATGAGTTTATCAAATCAACTCCTTTGTCTAAGTGTGGGGCCATCTTTCCATATATGTGGCAGATGTGTGGGGGACTACATAAGATTACATGGATGGTAGAAAAGTGCTTTAGTTAATTGAAAGTATGTTATTTCCTCCTTCCTAAATTGTCAAACCATAAAAAGGTAGATTTCAACACTTGAGGAGACTATTGCATATTCTTGGTGAGATTGTTGTTTACTTGGAATTGGTTTTCATTGATGTCTTAGTTAGATTGTTACAATGCTTGTATTGTTGGAATTGGTTGTTAACAGCTGAGGAGATTGTTATGATATCAAAATTTGGTTGTATTATAGTTGTCATCACCTGAGAAGATTGCTGCATTGGTTGTCATTATTGACAACATTCAGTTTGTGTTGTTATGGAGTATGGTTAAGTGTTGTTTATTTTCATGGTTGGATGTTATGCCTTCTCTAATCGCTAATGAAATTTGTATAGTGCATTTTTGTTGTTAGTAGAGTTAATTTCATGATGATATATTAAGAGAAGGATTAGAAGAATTAAGATGAAGATTAGAATTAATGCAAATAGTGGAGAGATTTTTATAATGGTCTATAGTGTGTTGTATGCTCTCTATTATTGTTTTTGAAGAAGTATGTGTTGCTACAAGTTTGTTCTATCCTTTTGCAAGTTGTTGAAGGTTTGTGTTTTAGGAAGTTACTGTGAATTTTTTTTGGGATAATGCTTTGAATTCATTGATGCTTCTCCTCCATAGTTGGCAGTGAAGGTTTGGGGATGTTTTAACTAGTAACATTTGAGAATAACTTGGATGCTTGCAATAGAGAAAGAGGACATCTAGAATGTATGCACCAATGTGATGACATCTAGATCATTTGAATATTTATTATTAAAGGAATCCCAGAGGAGCTATGTTTGTATCTTATACCCATTTATATGGAAGGTTGTAATCATGAATGTTAAACTTGAGTTTATTCAATATAAAATATATATTATTGGAAGATTCATGAAATTACATTGAAATGCAATGGACGTTTGGAATAGTGTTTATTTTAAATGTGCATGTAATATACTTTATGGAAAAGAAAAAAAATAATTCTATGTTATGGCATCATGGTTCATTCACTTAAAGTAAAAAAATTAAAATTTTACTAAGTAAAACACTGAGGTTGTTACAAGAGTAGTCGAGTTGATCAACCAAATTATCACCCCTTAGAACCCTCAACCCATACAACTCATCATTAAAATCTTTCCACTTTTGGGAATCACCTTCGTAGTGTACATAATCATATAAGAAATTCTCATTAATTCTTATGAGCTATTTCTTCATATGATTCAACTTATTAATAGAGGATCGCACAAGGCCCCTTCCCTAGGCATCATCCCAGAATCTAATATTCTTTCCATTACCCACCCTTTGTCAAATACCTTGCTTGAATTTGTTATTTCTATTATGTTTCTCTAGATTATCGACCCCTTAGGCCAGTCCTAAGAGAACAACAAACAACTAGGATCAACGTTTCCTAGGTATTTAGCTTTTATTATTTTAACCCAATCCTTAGCACCTTCCATGAAGTGCTAGCCATTTTTAGAGAGGAGAATTGTATTTAACAAATTTATTCTTCTAATATCCAAAACTCCAATTTTTCTTTCTAAGAAAACAATTTCCCAATTTACTAGGGATATCCCATCTTTTAATTCTATTCCTATCCAAAAGAAGTTTCTTTGAATTTGTTCAACTTTCTTGATTATAAAAGTGTGCATTTTGAAAACAAAAAGGAAGTAGATCAAGATGTTTTGTAGTGAAGATTTAAGGAGCTAGATCTTACCTTCCTAGCTTAAAATCTTAGTTTTCCATCCTTCCAAATATTTTTGGATCCTTTCTATAATACCATTCCAGTTTGTGATACAAGGTATTTAAGTACTTAGAGGGAGACCAAGATAGGAATCTAATAAAATAACATCCTAATAGCCTAGAACTTTCAACACCTTATATTTTAGCTATTGATCTATATTGAATAAGTACTCCTTGCTTTTACAGTAGTTAATATGTTTCACTGAAGCCTTAGCATAGTCTTGAAGAATGGATTTTCAATGGGCAGCTTCAACAACCTAGGTTACACCAAAAATGGCGGTATCATCCACGAACTATTGATGAGAGGCACAAAAAAGTGCAAAGGCCACTTTAATCTCTTTGAGGACTCCTCGCTCTAGGTTTCTCTAAATTTTTATGCTAAGTGCTTCAACAATAGTTATGAACAAGTAAGGAAAATGTGAATCTCCTTTCCTTAAACCTTTACCAATATATATATATATATATATATATATATTTGTTAAATATATACACAAATATATATTTATTTAATATGATATTCTATTCTAATATAAATTATATATAGTTTAGTTGAAAAAATATAAAATGTTAAGAATTCTTATTGGAAACCTTTACAAAGTCTATTATGGTTACATAGGGAATTCCATAATCGTAAGGTATGAAAATTAATACTTTACATTTGTGCACCTTTATTTGATGTTACTTTGCATAGATTTAATAAATGTATATTTTTACAAATGATTTTTTTTTATACATCAACTAAAACTTATAGTGTATTTCATTTTCCAACTATTAATATAGATTGTAATGGTATAAAACTAAGTTTAAACTTATGAAATATGTTGTGTGGTAAGGCATACTCATTTGACTAGACTACACTACATGACATAGTCTACCTATTTTAATCTGAGGTGTTCACTAAGAGGGCAACATTTCCACAATACATTATTGTGATAGTCTATAAAGATATGTATTTGATGACATCTTTGATAGGACAAAGAATCAACATAAATACATCATATTAAATTCATTCAACTATAATGACATCAATCACAATTATGAATTGTGCTCATTACAAATACAATTAGCATCATTGTTTGGTACATACTACCTATATGAAAATTGACTGGTATTAGAAGAAAAAGATTGTTTTGCCACCCTTTAATTATATGCCAATCTATACTTTTCAATATATTATTAAATAATGATACATAATTGTCAAATAATATGTTTACAAAATACGATGTCAAATTAATCAAATTAATGTACATAACACAAGATACACCAAATAAACATTTCTATTACAATATTTTGATTCACATTGTTCATGAACATCACAACACTAAAGTTAAATACTATAAACTTTATAATTCAACAAAACTGCTCAAATCATTGTACTCGTGTATTTTACCTAAACTAAAACAGCACTTTAATTTTTATCAATGAATAATGAACAAAATAAATTATGTACTGATTTACAGGTAAGATATCCATTTCTAGTAATATTTAAATTGAGTATCCACACAAATTAATATTGTTTGTGTGTAAGGCTCAAAAAGATATCCGATCAATTGAAAGGTCAATTGTCTATGCGAAATTTAAAAAATTCGAGTTGGCCCATAAAACCTCGATAAGTTGTCTGATCAGAAGACCCTTAAAAGAAAAAGAAATTTTGAAAATACACACTCCAATCATAAAGTCTCATACTATAGAGCAGGTGAAAAAGATGATTATTTTACGATATTTATTGCTTATAGTTTGAAGGGCCAACTATACTGACCCACATATAACCGTCCAAAACCTTAGACAGATATATTCTTTTAAAATATAGTCAAAAAGTATCTTTCAAATGGCAGTTTAAAAGGATGAAATGAATTGATTTTATTTTATTTTATTTATATATAATTGTTTATGGAAGACACAAATTGGTGGATTGAAAGAAATAATACAATGTTCCAAGATAATTTTTATTTCTCATCTCAATATCTATATAAAAAATAAGAAACAAACAGTACAACAAATGAAAGAATGGAAAAAAATCATGAAGAATTTATGTAGCATTTTAAACATTCAAGATCACAAAAAAGTATGTGATGGGTATGAGGCTATATGAGTCAATAAATTTGTGGTGCTAATAAAAATAGCATATGAATTTGCATATTAGTGTGGGCTCTCTTTCTATTAATATCAAAAAACTGATACTAGGATCTAACCACTTTAGTATGACCTCCAATGTTATATGTGTTTGAAAATTTATTAACCAGGACTAAAAATTTCCTAAAATAAGATAACAAGATATCTTAGATCTGCATAAATCATCATTAAAACATGCAAAGTTCAACTCTAATTAGTATAATGTAATTCAATCATTTGTCATGTAAGATGTGTAAGATGATCTATGACAGTCCAAGATTATGAAAGTGATTTTATGATGCATGTAAGAGCAAGCAAGAGGGGATTCAAGTTGTTGACTTGATATTTTGACAAACCTATAATGTATGTTAAGCTACATCCTAGAGAAACTTTGAATATAGATAACATTGTCAAAAAGGAAAACCAAGGTTAGAAATTAGAATATGAAAAAATTATGATACATTATTAGATGTATAAGAGCACATTCTCAAAATATCTATCTAAATCATCTTGGAAGGTAGAGTTCAATTTTTATATAGGACTAGACACCATAATTTGGGTCATTTTAGCTCACGGTTTCCGTGTATTACAAAATTGCTCTTTTTATTCAGTGCCTAAAATAAAGGATTTATTGTTTCTTATAGGTGTACCACTATATTTTTTTAATTATTCTCAATTTTATGTTGGTGTGATCTTTGAAGAATTCTCAAGAATCAATTTGTATCATAATCTTATCGGTGTTGTTAGAAATATAATTTATTTAATTTTTTAAGCTGAGTCTTTTCTTGAAGATTCTTTCTCAAGATAAAGACTATGTTACATTTAATGATATTTTTTATTTATTTCCTACAAAATACTTTTTATCATATTTTTTATTCATTACCTCTCAAGGATTAACATATATATAAATAATTACTCGAAATAAAAATAGAGGGATGGACATAGAAATAGTTGAAATGAAATGTTGAATCTAATTTTTTTATCTATTTAAGAAATTTCTCTTGTGTCATGCCCAAAATTTTCATTAAGGAAAACCAACTAATTTTAAAAAAAAACTTGTTAATTAAGGTGTACATCTCTCTAATTGTGTGAGGTGAATCATCTATCATATACAAAATTTACACCTTTGTGTATTCACCCCTTAACTCAATGCAAAAATTAACTTAAAGGGATTCACTAAATAGTGTCTACTACACCTTACTTGCAAACCTGACACCTTTACTTCTCTTAATGTCAACTAGGTTAATGTAAGTATTTGTTTGTTTAGAATGAGTCTTTTAAGGCCAAGGTTTATAATCGAAGGTTGACCCAATATTAATTTAGGAGCATCGAGGGTTAAATTGAGATTAGTAAAGCCTAAATAATCATGGATTCCTAAGGAGATTAAAGTCTCTTAAGTACATATCTATCTAGTAATTTATTTTACTTAGATATTGTTGAATAATCTTAGACTCCATTTCAATTAGTTAAGACATTATCATCTTTCAAACAATAATTAGCTAATTTAACCTGTAGATAAACATTATCAACTAAAGGTGATTCAATCAAATTGATTATATTTTATTATAGGGGTCGACACAATCCTCTTGTTGATATTCACTATATAATGTAAGGACATGTTAGGTTGATTTAATATTGGAGGCCCCTTTGAGTCACAAGAAATATTAACTATTTGATTTTAAGAATTTTTTTGAAAATGATCATGATATAATTTATATCCATACTTATCTCATTCCTTAGAATAAGATGGAATCATCATATTTCTTGAGCTGATTAAATTATAGCTACCAATGATTTAATTTAGAAACCTTTTATGGAGGGGAAGTTAAATCACACTTGATTAATTTTCAATGGTTAATTATTTCCCTTCTTGATCTAAGGTTACATTATGTTAGGTTAGCTTAATAGATGTTTTAAAGCCTAATTGAATTATAATTTATTATGTTATTGATTTTACCCTTGGGTATGTGCAAGATCATCATGGAAAAAATAGGCCCTTCAGTGCCAAAAAATTCAAAAGAATCAGAGTTAGGAAACTTGACGTAAAAATTTGAATAAGTTATCTATATTATTTCAAAAATATGTAAGAATGGAATCTGTGAAAAATTAAATGTAGTTTCTAAACTACTAGGTTTGTTTAAAAAATAAATATACTTGGTGAAAATTTGAAATTTCAATGCAGTGGTACTTAAATTTCAAGGGAAAAATAAGAAGTAGGTGTTTCTTTGACCACTCTAACCACAATAAAATGATAATATTTTTTAATAAGATTTTAGGTATAAGTAGAGGACTCATGCCATGATGTGATGCATATTTTTTAATGATTTTTTTCCATGTAAATAATTAATTATGAATTTTTTATTACAACTTTCTAAAAAATATAAAAACTCATATGTCTAACCACCTTAACTTGGTCAAAACTTCATGAAATTCAATTTTTTATTTTTCAATCCTATATTATGTGAAGCATAGAATGTGATATGTTTTGGATTCAAAAATGTGATACCATTTGAAAGCTATAGATGTTTTTCAATCAACCTATCAATCAAGACTTTAGTCATAATTTGAATAGAAAATGAATAATAATTACTTATTAAATTCAAAGTGAAGCATAATTTATATTGGTGGAAAGCTGAGAATCTCCTTTAAAAAAAAAATTCGTTTCATCAATTTTGGGTAAAAAAATAGTTGTCTGCCACATACCCATCATATTGCCACTTTTTGGCCCATCATGATCATGTACATACCCCCTTCTTCTATTTGATTCATTTAATATTAATTAATTAGGACTTAGTCATCTCCAATTTTTAGGGGGGGATGACACATCATTAATTCAGTCCTTCTTCGGTGTAATGTTGTATTATTTTTTTATTATCTAATTTCATATTTGATACTATGGCTAATCCACTTTACAACTTTACCAAATTAAATATGTAAATAAAATGTTGACTTTAACTATGACATATTAGATGTGGTTTAAATTTAGTCCATCCATAGGCAAGCCTCTTTCTCAAACCTTACTAAAATAATTATTTATCAAAAATAATTTATAATAAATGGTACTAGTTCGTACTAGATTTCCTTGAGATATATTATCTCATAAATTTTGAATTAACCAATTAATTTTGAAAATGATTTATGCTATTGAATAGTTTTGGCTCTAGTTTAATTTAAGAGAAATAATTAAATTTATAAAGTCTCACTTAAATTAAAAAATCAACTCAAAATTTACTTTATTAAATATTTCAAGACTGACTTTAAGTCACAAATTAAAGTGAGAGTCCCTAGTCTCATTGTCCCCAACCATTGGTAAATTTACTAATTAAATAATTTTGATCAAAGTAATCATTAATTAGAGTTATGTGTATCCATAAACAATATTAGCCATTAGATTATATTTATTTATAAACCTTAGATTTCATGATAACTAAATTAACCCTAATTTTATTTGAATAAGTTTCAAGCTATTCTAAGTTTTTATAAGTTTGTTGATGCTCTCATTCTCATATCTCTTTCTTTCTTGTATTTTTCTTTCTCATTTCCAATTTAACCATTTATTGTATAACTTCATCATCTTTTTTTTTTTAAAATTAGTTTTACAATAACAATATATACAACTATATATATATAGAGAGAGAGAGAGATATTGATATGTTAATATAGTTTTGTTATTGATTTAAAGAAAGTACATCAAAGATTCCCTTGATCCAAGGGGTGCAACAGAAAGAAACCCAATTGATTTTTCAACTTATCCTACTGCAAAAGTTAAAATAATGACTAAATTGATGTGTTCATTTTAATATATATTTTATTACTTCTTTTTTTACATAAATACAATGCATAGTATATATATAGTCCCATATGTGTGTGTGTGTGTGTGTGTGTGTGTGTGTGTGTGTGACCCTTTATTGACCCCACAATAAAGGGCTCTATTTTATTTATTTATTTATTTATTTTTGACTAATAAAATATAGAGTTTGGAAATTTTGGGGTCATTCCCTTATAGGCTGTCTTATGCAGTCTTATGCATATATAGGCTACAACATAGTAATTTTTTATTTTCTATTTTATTTTAATTATAATTTTAGTTAACACTCTTGGAAATAGTATATATGTTAATTTTTTATTTATACATATAAATGTATACATTAAATATAATCATTTATAATAAATAGGATTTATATGTGTGTGTGTGTGTTTTTATTTAAGAAATTGGACATTTACATGAAATTTTCCCATTATGTGAGAAAATTATTTTTATCTTCATTTCAAATTGTAAAAGTTAAATTATTTAATTCACTAAAAAAATTACCCTTCTAACTATGAAATGTAATAAATAATACTTTATAGCATGTTTCTTTATTTAAATACAAGGAATGCTAAAGTATATTTTTAGACCTTCATTAGTTTTCTAAAATAAGATGTTCATATTGTGAATGGTGATCCTAGACCTACACAAACATGAAGAACAAATGCATAATTAGTCCAATATGCAAGTTAGAAACATCATTCCCAACGAAATTCATTTGAAACATAAAAACATGAAATGAATGAAGAACACAACTAAAAAAACTATTAAATCCTATTGTAATGTCCAAATTCTCAATCCCATGGGGGAATTGGTGCCATTTTGATGTGGAAAATAGCACTTTCCCAATTCCTTGCAAGCTTTATGATCAATGGTGAAGATTTGATGCTCCTTGATGAAATTTCTCCATAACCTAGCTATGAAATTATGAAAATGGATGAATGTTGCTCAAAATAATGAGGATGATAACTTTTCCTAAGTTGTGAATAAAAATGCCTCAGATTGTGGATGATTGTGGATCCAAAATCAATATGAGATCCTTCTATTTATAGAAGAGAATAATGGAGGATGAGGAAAAATGGATGAATGTGGGACTAAACATGAGCCAATGGCATTGTCCAACTTGTCAACATGTTAGTGGATATAGGTGGAGTGCATTTGGATGAATGTGCACATTGATGCAATTAGGTGGAAATTCAAAATTGGAGAAGTGAGATGTTGGAGGGAGATGAAGGATGAATTAAATGCTACTTGGCTTCAGAAAAGGACATGTAAGATGAATTTACTGCCTTGTTGTATGGACAAGTCCTTTTGGGGGGAGATTTAAAATTTATAGAAGAGAATAATGGAGGATGAGGAAAAATGGATGAATGTGGGACTAAACATGAGCCAATGGCATTGTCCAACTTGTCAACATGTTAGTGGATATAGGTGGAGTGCATTTGGATGAATGTGCACATTGATGCAATTAGGTGGAAATTCAAAATTGGAGAAGTGAGATGTTGGAGGGAGATGAAGGATGAATTAAATGCTACTTGGCTTCAGAAAAGGACATGTAAGATGAATTTAATTCCTTGTTGTATGGACAAGTCCTTTTGGGGGGAGATTTAAAATTTGGGGAATATTCCATCCTTGATACCTTTTTGAATGAAAATAGAGATTTAATAAATCAATTAAAATAATTTTCATGAGAAAGTTGCAAAATCTAGAGGATTTGAGTGATTAGTGCTAGGATTAATTAGGATTTGATTAATTTAGATGATAATTAGCTGATTTGACATTTTGATTTAGATTTTAGGATTTAAATAAATAAAAATGAGTAGAATAATTATTTAGAATTAATTAAATAAAATATGATTTATTTAATTAAAGAGGATGATGTTAGTTTTCAATCAAATAAAGATAAATTTATTTAGTTTAAATGAGATGAATTTAGAGATTAATTAAATAAAGTGAATTATTTAATTAAAAGAGGGACTATAGGATTAATTAAACAACATGCTTTATTTAATTAGTAGGAGATGATGATTTAATCAGATAAAATTGATTTATTTAATTAAATGATGAAATATGATGAATTTAATCAAATAGAGATTCAAGATGAATTGGTGTTAGTAAATTAGGATAAGGTGTATAGGATCAATCAATGTATTTTACGTTTCTACATTTTGCCCCTCTTTGAAGCAATGTACCTGTTGCATTGGTTCAAAGAATAAACTTGCCAAGATCAAAATTCAAAAAAAAATTGATTCTTTCAGATGCCCCACTACTACCCTAGTGAATGAATTATGTTGGTATAGTGCTCCCTCGAGAGATCAATCAAACATTTGGTTTTTTGGGTGATCTCACCAAAAATTAGGACAAGCTGCCCGATGGGTCCAGAAAGGCTCCAGGATGCCAAAAATGTGCAAAAATGCAAAAAAAATGATGTAAAATGACCCTTGGTTGGGCGAAAATAGGATCAAGGGCACAAAACACTAGGTTAATAGCTAAATAGGGTCAAAAACCCTAATTTTCATGCTTCAATAGCCCTTGAGGCGTCACTTTCAATTCATTTTCACATTCAACCTTTAGAGATTTATTTCTTTTGAGCTCTGACCCTTGTTTCAGATAGTGCAATGTGTGCTTCCACAACACATTTAGGAGCGAGTGTGAGTGTACCAACGACTTCTAGGCACACGACAACCTATATGTGATGCTACCCCACCTTGTCCTTTCATTTTTTATTCATGCATTAAATAGGGTTAAAAGTTAAAATTAGTCAAGCGGTGTTGTTTGGCGCCACTAAGAGGGGTAAATCGGCACCACACGGCCTTAAAGTGCTCCACTTTTGAGTCTTACGATGTGGTTTCATACTTTAGAAATTAGGGAAAAAACTCCCAAGTGTGCCACAAGTGCAAATAACATCGTGATGAGCTAATTAGGAATTTAGGGTTTAGGGTTAAACAAAAGCATAGTCAAACAACACTTCCATAGCGGCTCAGTTTGGAATTTAGAGGGTTCCAATGGTGTAGTTTGGAGCTTTCAAATAGCGACACAATTGCAAAAAATGATGCATTTGTTGTTTTGATTACAAAAATTTCAAATGGGATCCTGATTTTTTACAAAATTTGATGTTGTGGCTTTACTAGTGTTGGAGGACGTAGAGTCAGTACATTCATGTGAGCATCGGTCTTCGATACTTAGCAAATTGAATGGATTGCAGGAGTTTCTCCAAGAGCACCTCTGAGTGATAGGGCTATGCTACGTTATATATGCTCCAACCATTAGGACACATCTAGGCATGATGACACAGTGAGATGTCATTATTTCACTTCCCCACCGGCAAGGCAATAGTCAAGTTGGAGGACATCTGGCATATTCTTCGATTACCCATCCATGGAGAGTGGGTCATTTATGATGTGGACGTCGAGACAAATGCCTGCTACAAGGTTATGGGTCTAGATGAGATTATTTTCATTGAGGGATAGATTAAACTAGAGTGGTATACGAGTTTGATGTTGCCATTCCAATTGATTGTGGTCGTGATTATCTCAGGCCTTTTAGCACTAGAATAGTGGGGCTGATACTTCAGTCTAGGATAGGGTTTAGCTTCAGAGTGGATGCTTCATTAGAGAGTGTGCTTTGCATGGGGACCAGTGATGTTGGCCTCACTCTATCATGATTTGCACGAGTTCACCTACTGCAACAGCAGGGCCA